>JBBPSX010000465.1:0-12452 GCA_038093815.1 Neoboletus cf. brunneissimus | reverse complement strand
GGAAGAGTTTGATCGTATGCTATGCATAAAGTTGCTATTTTTTTGGAGCAAAACTGGTGGAAAAAGTGTGTTAGCAGTATATTTCGAGAAGGATGGTCCAGATCCGAGAGATCCCGCAGCACAACCACCCACAAAAATTAGACCATGTAGCTACCATTTGGACGTCATATTTCTGAGAGACCTGCGTTCGGATCCCAGCGAGAATGTACACATTTAAAAGAGATGGAGGGGGAGACACCAAGACCGTAGATGGAAATCACGCTGTCGGCATGATTCAGGCTCCGCCTCGGCATTCACACTTGCGGTGTGGCACTGGTTAGACTTGATTATAGACCACCTGCACATGCCGTGTTGCCGCTCGTGAAGAAATTTCCGGGATTCATAATTGTCACTGTGCCGTGTGTGACGCAACGTGGCACATTTTGCACCTCCTCTTCGACGCAGGAATAAAACACAGTTGCTGCTCCAACCGCTCGATGAATGATCAGCCCCAAGAAATATTGAGCAAACGGATTGGTTAAACGTTTTTAGCCAGTAATGTAGCTTATCATACAGATAGCGTCCAATGCACATAGTTAATGACGATAAGAGTTATCATATATACTGCTGAAATTTGAAAGTCCAAGACAAGCTCAGTTATGAATCACTAAAGATATCGACAAAGCGAGCAAACAGTCTACCTGATCTAGGCACAGGCGCCTAGATCTTTCCACGAGCCAGAGGTATCTCCGGGAGAATTGGACTCGACCCATTGCACCGCGGACCAGAGGTGGCCATTAAAGGTAACTCGATTCCCGGCGGTATATGCGACAGTACTCTGCCATGCAGGGACACCTTTGCAATTTGCCTGGTTGTTAATCGGCTGAGCGCAAGTGCCACCAAAGGTCCATTGATCAGGGTGCGCGGGTGGTGCATTGTTATAGGTCCATTGCCTGGCTGTGAACAATTGACCATTAAAGATCACTTGATCACCTGCGGTATACTGTGAAAACAATGAGTGCCGAATCTCGAGGCTATGTCACAAGGGTACCTACCGCGAAGGAAGCTTGCCACTGCTGGACGCCATTGCAGTTCACGTTGCCAGCGGGGGGCGTCGGTGTGGCCGACGGCGGGGTTAGGGTCGTCGACACTGGGAACGTCACACTGGTAGACTTCGTGGTGGTGGTTGGGGTGGTGGCGGTGCTTGTCGGAGTCGTCGACCGCGTCGACGTCACACTGGACGACTGCGTGGTGATGGAGGTACTGGTCGGGTTCGCCGACCGTGTCGACGTCACGCTAGACGACTGCGTGGTGGTGGATGTACTGGTCGGAGTTGTCGACCGTGTCGACGTCACACTGGACGACTGCGTGGTGGTAGTCCCTGTTCCACCGGAAGTGGTGGAGGTGGTCGACTGAGTGGAAGTCGTGCTGGACGACTGCGAGGTCGTCGTCGTCGTGGTAGTACTGACAACCTGCCCGGGTGCCGTAGGCTGTGGCGTCAGGTATGTCTGCATTCGCGCCCCAATTGTTCAGGATTTCCACGACGCAACATAGAATCACTCACAAAAGTGCCGTCCCGCTGGATGACGGCACCGTTGGCGGTGGCAAACGACGACAAGACAGCTGCGAGGGCGAAAATGGTGGAGGGAATCATGGCTGGCCAAGAATGCCTGGGATAAAGGGCGATAAGGGTAAAGCAGTATCGCTATATCAGCGTTTGTGAGGGAAACAGCGTGCTGGAGGAAAGATCGCCGTAGGAACTCTTGACCGATAACCTGCTCGTTCTTATGCTCTTCGAAATATATGACCACACCTAACTGAATGGCAAGCCCCTCTACCGAATCACCCATTCAGTTAGGTGTGGCTGATACATTTTGAATCAACAAGGTTGGAGCTATAGAATTGCTCCGCTGAGTCAGACTCCAAGATCAGCCCCTGTCTCGAAGGAAGGGATCCCACCAGCTTGGACCATTTGAATGCCTCGCGGAACATGATCGCAGATTCATTCTTAAACCATAACCGTAGCGGAACGACCGCGGAAATCTGATGAGTTGGGCCTCAAAGGGCGGTGATGAGCGAATACGGATACTGGGACTTTAGCCTGGATACGGTGCTCTCGCAAACGACGGCGGCGAGAATTGAATGGTGAGCCCGAACGAACACACACTGTCAACATGCATGGCCAAAAACACGGAAACACCCCAACTCGGCGGATAAATCGTTTCATCCGCATGCTTTTGCAAGCTCTTGTCCGAGTCTTCAGGTTGTCGGACCGACCTGACGAGGCTGAGCATTCCGAGGGTGCAATCCGTCCGCCAAGCCACTGAAACCACACGCAGATACATTTCAGTCAATCGGTCAATTGAATTTCTTATTTTTATCTTACCTGGACGAGCGTTGGAGTGGAATGAATCATCGGATATGTCATCGGGTCAACCCCAACTTGACATGTTCCGCGCGGAACGATCACGTGACAAACAATGATAGCTTCAAAGTGCCCCTTTCGCGACGTGTATCTGGAGGGTTCCCGGCCAGGTCCTACACTGGCAACGCCCCCCCCCCCGACCCTCGCACAAGTAAAATTTTACTCATCCCAGGTGCTTGGTTTGGTCACCGCATCACCACTTCAGTTCAAGTCGCTCCGCCTGTGAATACCTTATCGATATATACCCAGCACTAGACTCGACGCCCATTCAGTTCAACTCCACTTCATTACTCATCGGACGTCGTCTCAGAATCACCACTGACAGGCACGAGTCGAGGTGCAAGATGAGTCACATCGAGCACCCCAGGACTTTAGACGGTCTGGCCATGGTCCAGACCAAGCGGAAACTCGCAAAGTTGATTTCGACCACGCTGACTCGGAAGGGTGTCGCACCATTATTCAATATTTATCGCCCATCCAGGCCCGGTGAGATCATCTCCGCTCTGGTCCGTCTAGCGTTAAGTAAGAGATCTGTCCGTCATACCTTCGTACAACGGGAAGCGTACACGATCAACCACCTGTTTGACAGTAGCGGCATCCTACACCATCGTCGTCGTCAACCAAAGCTTGCATCGCTCTCGTACCCTCGTTCTTCACCGTCGAGAACGCCTACCAATGGCTTCGTGGTTCCATAGAGATACCAACCAAACTCGCCGCGTTGTTCACAGATTTCCCTCTGCTTCTCCAATTGGTGCAACCCATCCCGTTCAGGAGATGTAGTAGTACTCGCGTATCGATGATCCCCCATCATCGACAATAGTCGCATGCATGATACGACGCACCGTCAATTCATGTGTGACTATGAGTCACTGAGGGGTCAGCATCTCATCAATGACAGCCATTCAATTATCTCCGATCATCCGTGCAAAGGAGAGTACAACAGTGTGTGAACAAACACGGACTAGATAGAGGGAAGAGTAAGTCCTACCCTAGTCAGTATGAATGGTGTAAGAAGTGTGTAGTTGTAGCTTACCTCCAGTCTTGTATTTACTCAGCCGGAGGACACCAGCGGTGGACGCGCCGCAGCCACTTCCACCTCCTTTTCACAAATCCATCCCATCCCCTCGCCAGGTCGATGAGGGATCCGAATTGTCGATGTGAATCGACGAGGAAAGGTGATCGAGTTGGACGACGGTCGTCGTGATTGGGCTCTCGACATTCCTTGCCAATCTCCGACAGGCGGATTCTTGTATGTTGAGCGTCAACCGGGATACCATAATCGTGGACAAACTGTGTGAGGGACACGGTTCCACATTTAGCTTGTTTGCGTTTCTTGCACTAATAGGGTGATACGAATATACTTACGAATTGGTCAACTCGCTAGTGACCATCTTGTAAGGAGGCTAGTAGAACCAGGACGGATTTTTCAATCATACACCAATTAGTTGGAAAGCTTGATTGATCACTCACGCTCCCCATCTGAGCAATGACTGTTCAGATTCCGATAACATTTGAGAACGTGGAAACCTCACCAAGAGGATAAGTATATTTGCAACGTTCACCCCGGATATAATTCTGTCCACAATGGTGAGGTTCTCGGACAGCATAGACAATGCGTCTGCTCACGCAAAGTACATCGAACCTGTGTATAGGATACATCAGAAGACATGAGTAAGACAAAAATAGATGATGAGGGACCAACCATCACGCAGCAAGATATCTAGGAATGAACAGTCACCTATGTTGCCAATACAATATGACTTCCACAGGGTCAAAAAGAAAACGATAACATCATATACCATTTGGCCGCCCCACGCGATGGCCAGAACTGCTCCAAAACCCCATAGTCAACTATTGAAGATACGCGGCTCCTCAGCAAGACATGAATGGAACACCTACGTAGGGACCTGTAGAAGGAGTGAAGGCACTGCTCGTACATGAGATGGTGGAAGACTCACGTGGTCGGGTTGTAATATTGAACGCAGCCCGAAATATTTGGGACATCATTCATTCCGGGGGGAGTATTGGAGAGGCCCCACTGGTGTTCTGCGTTAGCAGAGCCCATCATGTGCCCAGGGGTAACAGACTTACAATGCTACAGCCCAGAGCCGCCACGATGACAGTGCACAGGGAAGCCAATACAAGCCGACTTTTGTCGCAGAGTGCGTAAACACGCATCGCCATAATGACTATATGGTTCTAGGGTCTCTGATGTGATCCAAGTTGACAACACATCCACCCACCTGCGCAGAATAGTTGGACAGTCAAGACACCGGCCTGTTCAATAATTTGCATGGAAATGCAACTGAAGCAATCATGATTTTCTTTCATATTGACGGACAATGAGATAACTCACACCTAAGTGGAGATCTTTGTGAATAGCACAAGAATGCATAGTGATCGAACATACTGGATCAGCAGCAGGTCTTGTTGTCATAAATACTTGTGTGATGCTGAGAGTGTGAACACATAAAGCAGAGTAACGAGTGGCAAGGGGCAACACAAAACCCAAGCTAAAACGTGGTCGTCGCCAAAAGTGGCGCACCTCCGCCGGGAATGTGAGTAGCTGATCATAGAAGAGGATTGCTATGAAGAATTGTCATAGAAGAGCTGTGATGTTTGAGCATGGACACGTACTGAAAGCTACAAGGTCACCCACTCGGATGATCTCCCTGTATAAAAAAAGAGGGAATGAGTATAGTATCTCCACGAATGGGTCCACGGCTACTCACGACTGAGCAGACATCGAATGCTGCAAAGGGAGATCAAACAAGGGGATAGCATACGATAGTGGAAGGGGGAAATTGCAGCATGAGTGTACTACATATCATATAAATTACCGGTCGAGTCTCCATCATTTGACTGATGGTGACATATCGGAACTGTTAATAGTCTGTTCATAGGGTCAAGAACGGCGTTCCAGTCATCCCTGCGGTATGAGCTCAGTTGACGTTTTCAGGGCCTAATCCAAGTCGTTCGCGTGTCTTGACTCTTGGGACTCCCTGAGCTATGAGACTCTGCAGCAGTTCTCTACAGAGACAGTACGCCAGAAAATATGCCTCGAATGGCCTAAAGATGTAGCCCGACTGATTACCACTGTAGATTTGAATGACACGTATGGATGTCAGCAGCTGTCAAGGAAGCTTGCCAAGTTCAATTCAACAAACGGGATCAAGTTAGCGACCAAAAATCAAGACGCCGGGTAGACTTTTGAAGCTGTGCTGTGGTTATGCTCCCTGTTTCCGTCAAACACCATGCCTGGACCACTCGCAGCCCTGCACGGTGACGGATTGTATGATTGGTCCACGCCCTCATACACTCTGGTGACTTTGGTGCCCATTCATGAACTCGCTAGTATGGCGTGCTGCGACGATACGATTGTACTCTGGCTTGACATTTTTTCTCCGAACGATTCGCGATTGGGTGGAGATTGCAGCACTCATCGGGGCGGGATGGCAGTTTCCTGATTTGGCTCTCCGACTCACCGCTTTGGCAGTCATATGACATAAGCAAGCCAGCGAGCCTGTCATCGTATCACAGACTGAACTGCTGAGTCTGTGGCTCTGTCCATGCATGTACACATGACCCTTTGAATCCTCGGAGAGGGGCACCTGACGGACACAGCAATTAATAGGATCGACAGCCCTGGTTGTCCCCCTCGTACGGTGGCACACCGTGACTGGTTCTGAGACAGTCACCGGAAACGGCGAGGAGACACCAATTAAACAGTCTAGACTCATCGTGTTCTTCGGCGACCTGTCTGCATCTCCCTCTGCATCTCTATTAGGAAGTCCATGTGGTGCCGTGTATCCTATCCCGTTCAACCGCGCGGCACACCTGAAAGATGCAGTAGTGCTTGTGTATCAATGGTCCCTCCCTCAGCCTTCGACAACGGTTGCATGCGACGCACCTTCACTGATCCAAGTATGGCCATGGTTCCCAATCATGCATGCAATCAGGGGCACAACAGTGATGTCCGTTCGCAGTGTCAGCCACGCGCAACTTGAAGTTCTCCAGACAAAAAGACATTATCCGGCCCACGATCGCCCTTACCAGTCTGTCCATCCTCCTGGTACATTGACAGAATCAAATTCGCAGACGACGAGAAAAAAAGCGCTCAACTCTGTACAATGTCACTGGATACTACAGTAATCATGTGGAAACCAGTCAACTATACCACTGATTGAGGGACAGCAGTCCCTCGTTCCAGTCAAGGAAACCACCCAGCAGGCCTTTTGCTGTACCTGCCAGCGCATCTGCGTGAACTCTTCGATACAGAGCAATTGTGATTTGATTGTAATACATATCACGACCAGTGCATGCTCACACGCTCCGCCACCTGTAGCTATCCCCTTCTCCTTTTCACAAGATCGTCACACCCCTTCGCCAGGTCAACCGTAGGTTCGAATCGTCGATGTGAATCGACGAGGAAAGGTGATCGAGCTGGACGATGGTCGTTATAGGCAGCCAGTTGTTGTCGGCACTGCTTTCCGACCTCCGACAGGCAAGTTCATGTATGTTGAGCGTCAACCGCGAAACCATAACCGTAGTCAAGCTGTGTGAAGAAGACGGGTATCGCATAGTTAACTTGTCTACGTTTCTTGCACCAATAGGGAGATGCGAGCATACTTACCAATTGGTCAAATTGGTTGTGATCAGCTGGTACGGAGGCTAGCAAGACAAGGTCGGATGTTTCAATTGTACATTGGTTAATTGGCACACCGGGAAAACTTGATTGACTACTCACGCTCCCCAGCTGAGCAGCGAGCGTTTTAGATTCCGTCCAATAAACTCCGAGAACGTGGGACCTCACCAACAGGACGAAGATTTGTGCAACGTTCACGCCAGATATAATTCTGTCCGTGATGGTGAGGTTCTCGGACGACACGAACAAAGTATCCACTCACGCAAAGTACATCGAACCTGTGTAAAGGATACATCAGAAGGTATGGGTAAGACAAGAATCGATGATGGAATACTAACCGTCGCGCAGCAAGATATCCAGAAGCGACCGGTCACCTACGCTGCCAATACGATATGACTTCCACACAGTGAGAATGAAGACCAGTACATCGTATACCATTTGGCTGCCCCACGCGATGGCCAGAACTGCTTCGAAGCCCCATGACCAACGATTTAGAACACGTGCCTCCTCAAGAAGACACGAATAGAACACCTACGTAGGCTCCTGTAGAAATAAAGAAGGCACTGGTCGTACACGAGGTGGTGGTGAAACCTGGGGAAGACTCACGTGGTCGGGTTGAAATATTGAACGCAGCCCGAAATATTTGGGACATCATTCTTTTTGAGAGGAATAATGGAGAGGCCCCACTGGTGTTTTGTGTCAGAAGAGCCATTGATGTCCCCGGGGAAACAGACTTGCAATGGTAAAGCCGAGAACCGCCACAATGACAACGCACAGGGAGGCCAATACGATACGGCTCTTGTCCCAGAGCGCATACACACGCATCGCCATAATGACTATATGGTTCTAGAGTTTCAAATGCGATCCAAGGTGGCAGCACATTCACCTACCTGCGCAGAATAGTTGGACGGTTAAGTCACCGGCCTGCCCAATCATTCGTATGGAAATGCAACTGAAGCAGTCATGGTTTTCTTTCACATTGGCGAACGATAGGATAACTCACACCTAAATGGAAACTTCTATGAATGGAATAAGAAAACATAGTGATTGAACATACTGGATCGTCAGCAGGTCTTGTTGTCATAAATAGTTGTGTGATGCTGAGAATGTGAACACACAGAGTAGTGTAACGAGTGGCAAAGAACAACACAAAACCCAAGCTAAAACGTGGTCGTTGCCAAAAGTGGCGCACCTCCGCCGTGAATGTAAGTAGTTGATCATAGCAGAGGACTGCTATGAAGAATCGTCACGAGAGAAGTGGTGTTTGAATATGGACACGTACTGAAAGCTACAAGACTGCCCACACGGGTGATCTCCCTGCATCGAAAAGAAAAATATGTGTGCAGTGTCCTTGAAAACTAATTTATGGCTACTCACGATTGAGCAGACATCGACGCTTAAAATGCTGCAAGTGGAGATCAAGTACGGGGATAGCAAACGATATTGGAAGGGGAAACCGAGCCTACCTGTACTCCATACCATATAAAATATCAGTCAAGTGTGTATCATTTGTTTGGTGGCGACATATCGGAACTGTTATCAGTCTGCTCATGGTGCCAAAAGAACGGTATTTTAGTCATCCTGCGGTATGAGCTCTGTCGGGGTTTGCGGGGCCTAATCCGCGCCTTTCGGGTGTCTTGACCCTTGGGTGATAATTCAAGACTCCCCGAGTTACGAGATCCTGTTCAGCAGTTCTCTACAAAGCCAGTGCGCGAGAAAACGTGTCTCGAATGGCCTAAAGATGTAGCCCGACTGATAACCACTGTAGATTTAAACGATACGTTTGAATGTCAGCAACTGTCAAGGAAGCTTGGTTGGGTTCAACCAACGGGATAAAACTAGTAACCAAAAGATCTAGATGCCAGGTGGTGCTTTGAAGCTGTCCGTGGTTGCGCTCCACGTTTCCTCAAACACCGTGCCTGAGCCGCTGTCAGCTCTACACGGTGGCGGGTAGCATGATTGATCCATGCCTTCATAGTAAGCACACTCCAGTGACTTTGGTGCCCATTGACATTCGTGAACCCGCTAGTATGTCGTGCTGCGACGATACGCTTGTACATTGTTACGATGTTTTTTCTCCGAGAGACTTGGACGAAGTTTATATGCCAACATGTCTCATTCTATGCGGCGATCATGGGAGCAGGATAGCAACTTCCCTGGTTTGGCTTCAGGGAGACCCGATTATGTAATTTTGAGAACAGGGTTACCGTCCGTCTTGCATTGAACTGGCCCAGAGTCCGTTATGCGCCTTAGATGCGAAGACTTTGCACGATCGTTGGTCATGGAAGACGTGGATTCAATCCAAGATGTCTCCACGGGCGGTCAATTAACAATTGGAACCCTTTGACAAGTGAGTACCATCCATTTCCACTTGATTTACGCTTGTGGATCCTTCCATCTGGCAAAACGTCCACATCCATCATTTCCAAAGCTCGGCAGGGGGGATTCATAAATTCTCGCTATCCACATCGGTGTCGAGTTACATGTGCCAGTACGGTGTCACAGGAAAGTTCGGAACTGAATGATCACCTTGACGCCCAGTTTGCGGGAGATCACACTGCCGTATGTGGATTGTATGCGGGAGTGTCCGTGTCTTGCTGGATCTCGGTGGGTGTCCGGCACGTGCCGAAGTAGCGTGATATTGATGTTGGCTCATTTAATTTTCTTCGCCTCCAGTCATCATGGCGACCGCGTGTATTGTGGTGTCGTAAGCATCCGAGATGGACAACCCCTCGATTATTACCATGGTAAAAGACAACGCGTGCTCAAAAATCATCCTCGCTTCGGGAGATCCAGCTGCTTAACGAGCCGTGTACTCGCCACACTTGCCGAACAACCTCAACCTCCCCGTTTCGCGTCAGCATTTTCCCCTTAGATCACCGCATAACATGACCTTCAACGACTTATGCTCGCTCGCACTATTCCCGATCCACGAATTGATTTGTTTGTTTACGGCCAACTGTACGCCACGCTCTCCAAGGTGAGAAGAAGAGAAAATACATTATTAATGCTGATTTTAGGGACAGCAGCCCCTCCTTCCAGTCAAGGGAACGACTCGGTGGTCATTTTGCTGTACCTGCCAGCATGCCTGTGGGAATTATTCGATACACGGCAATTGGAATACACATCGCGATCAGCGCAGGCTCAAACGCTCACACCCCAGTCGCAGTCCCCGTCTCCTCGTGAGCCCATCCTGCCCCATTGCCGGGCCGACGACAGATCCGAATCATCGATGTCCATCGACGAGGAAAGATTACCGAGGTCGACGACAGTCGTTACAATCGCGCACTCGCTGTCGACACTATTTTCCGACCTTCGACAGACGGGTTCTTGTATGTTGAACGTCAACCGCGACACCATAACCGTAGTCAAGCTGTGCGAAGAAAACAAGTATCGCATAGTTAGCTTGTCTACGATTCTCGCGCCAGAAAGACGATGCGAATATACTTACGAATTGGTCAAACTGTAAGTGATCACCCTGTAAGGAGGCTAGCGAGACAAGGACAGATGTTTTAATCATACGTTGATTACTTGGGATAGCGAGCTTGATTGATCACTCACGCTTCCAAGCTGAGTAGCGAGCGTCTCAGATTTCGTCCAATAACCTTTGACAACAAGGAACCTCACCAACAAGACGAATATATTTGCAATGTTCACCCCGGATATAATTCTGTCCGCAACGATGAGGTCCTCGGACAACATAAACAAGGCGTCCACTCACGCAAAGTACATCGAACCTGTGTAGGGGACACATCAGAAGGCATGGGTAAGACAAAAATCGATAATGAACACTAACCATCACGCAGCAAGGTATCCAGGAGCGAATTGTCACCTACGCTGCCAATACAATATGACCTCCACACAGTTAGAGAGAAGACTATGGTGTCATATACCATTTGACCGCCCCACGCGATGGCTATATCTGCTCCAAACCCCACGGTTCATGACTGAAATATGTGACTCCGCAATAGCACACGAATGAAACACATACGTTGGGACCTGTAGAAGGAATGAAGGCACTGTTTGCACATGAGATGGTGGTGAAATGTAGGGAAGACTCACGTGGACGAGTTGAAATACGGAATGCAGCCCAAAACACTTGGGTCATCATTTGCTCCGGGAGGAGTAACGGCGAGGCCCCACTGGTGTCCTGTGTTAGAAGAGCCCACCATGTCCCTCGGGGTAGGACTTACAATGCAAAAACCGAGAATGGTTACAACGAGAATGCATAGGGAGACCAATACGATACGACTCTTGTCACACAGTGCATAAACACGCATTCCCATAATGACTGTTCTAGGGTCTCCGATGTGATCCAAGGTGACAACACATTCACTTACCTACGCAAGATAGTTGGACGATCAATAACCCGACCTGCTCAATAATTTGCATGGAAATGCAACTGAAACAATCACGGTTTTCTGTCGCTTTGACAGACAATAGATAACTCACACCTAAATGGAGATTTCTGTGAATGGAACAAGAAAGCATAGTGATCAAACATACTGGATCATCAACACGTTTTGTTTTCATAAATACGTGCGCCACGTTGAGAACGTGAACACACAAAGCAGAGTAACGAGTGGCAAGGGGTAACACAAAACCCAAGCTAAAACGTGGTCGTCGCCAAAAGTGGCGCACTTCCGCCGGGAATGTGAGTAGTTGATCATAGAAAAGGATTACTATGAAGGATCGTCATGGAAGAAGCGGAGTTTGAGGATGGACACGTACTGAGAGCTACAAGGTTGCCTGTTCGGATGATCTCCCTGTGTAGAAAAGGAAGGAATGTGTGTACTATCCTCGCAAACAAGTGTATAGCTACTCACAATTGAGCAGACATCTATGTCCAAAATGCTGAGAGGGAAGATCAAGCAAGGGGATAATATATACGATAGTGGAGGGAGAACTTACTGCACACCACTAAGCATTTTAACTGATGAAATTGCGTACGTAAGAGTTCATTAAGTGTCGGATGGTTACTGCAGATCTGTTAACGGCGTGAGAATTGACACTGTTTGAGTTACAGCTGACTCTGACCCGTCGGGATGGGTCCAGAGGGATGGGTTATCAGAGAGTATGGGCTGAGGTCAGCTGTCAACAATATGGAGTTAATGAATTATCTGTACACATCAAAACTTGGGAATTCCGACTGCCGTCGGCAAAAACCTTGCTTGATGGTGCTCGTAGTTGTTGAATGACTACACACTGTAGAGGTCAGTGTGTCATGATGGCAATTACCAGCGAGTTGGCATTACAAGAAAGGAAGTCACAGAAAAGGAAGGAGTTTCCATGGTTGAGTTGTTCCCATGATTATGAGGGTGAGAGAAACCATGTTAAGCAAGGTAACTAACTTAATTCTCACAGAATACAAAGCTATTTGGGTGAGAAATGACTAGTAATTTT
>JBBPSX010000464.1:0-12456 GCA_038093815.1 Neoboletus cf. brunneissimus | reverse complement strand
ATGCCTGTGGGAGTGTCGTTTCAAGGTCAGAGTCATCAGTAGTGGACGTAGTCTCAGACATGATGGTACCCGGGAGAGAATGGATGAGGATGAAGCGTGTAGTTTGAGGGCTCGGCCACAAAGTCACAGGCTACAGCCTCTGGCTCATTCCTAGTAACTCGCCGTTCCCACGCACTTCTCACTAATCTTGGGCTGAAAATGCTAGCACATGGACGCAGTCACTGCATTTTCAAGACAGCTTTCTGGTTGTCGTGAATGTTATCGAGGATGTGGAGAAAGACACAGGAGTCTCGGATGCGGTGCGACTCGGAATCAAAAGTCGGCATTGTCATGGTCGACAGGACACCGCGCCAAGGGCGTTGACTCTCGGTGGGTAGGTCGACACCTTATGGGGCGAGTGTAACGATCAGACACACTGGCTCGTCGACACGGTGGGTAAGTTTCTCATTCAAATCATACATAACATGCTTTGAGCCTTGACAGGTGGGAACAAGGTCCTCGGTTATCTCACCTCGTTCTCAGCGTCGAGGCGACATTTCCCCCGGTGAGGCTTGAGCGTGAGCCAATTCAAACCAACCGAAATAGTACCGTTTCACTTATCCTGATTCAAGTACTCGGAGTATGGGTGTTTGTTTTTTTCGTGCCCATGTGAAGGTACACTCCTCGTAAGTGACATTCCGTGTGAGGCTAACCTCGAGCAATCCGAAGGTAAAATCATCTGAGAGCGGCTTCAACCCTGACCATACTTATCCAACCGTTTGCTCTGACATTCCAGGACCCGTCGGGTGTACTTGTCCGAGCTTATAAAATCTCCCGATGCATGAATAGAGTCTAAATCTCCCCACTCTCACTCTACTACGATGTCGACCAACAAAGCCAAGCTGGAAGCCCTCTTGAAGTTGATTAACTCGGCCGCTCAGGAGGCTATCGCAGAGTATGAAAAAGCAGGGGACGATATCCCCTCCATCGACTCCGCTGAATTTCACCCCTTGGATAATGCTATCGACCAGGTCGCGCTGAAGAGTGCCGTTCGGACTCTTGAAGGTGCATGTGCTCAGTTGTGCACTACCCTTGCACCTCCATCACACACCGCCATCAACGTGTGTGCCTAGCTGCCCCTATCCTACCAATACTAACGTACATCACTCCTAGCTCGTGCAAATTTACGACTACGCTTGCGTCCGCGTTGTTCTCCGAGAGAACATCACCGATATCCTCATGAATTACCCCAAGGGTATCCATGTCGACGAGCTTTCCAAGATTGTCAGCATCGACGCAAAGAAACTCGCCCGTTTGTTGCGTGTTCTAGCTACTAGAGGTTGCTACACCGAAGGTCGGTCATGTTCGCTTGTTGGTGGAAGGATCCCACACATCCTCACGCCTATCTCGCTTTTCAGTGGAGACTAACACATTTGCGAACAACCGCCTCTCCCTGATTCTCCACAGTGAGAACCCAGTCCGTCACATGATCAGCCTTCACGTCGAGGCGTGTGCAAAGGGTGCCGCTGTGTTGTACGAATCCTTGAAAGACTCAAAGACTGCAAACTCTGATCACCCCGACCATGCCCCCACCATGTATGCTAACAACAAGGAGGGTATCACCGGGACGTTCTTCGATTGGATGAGACAGGAGGTGAGGGAATGTTCAATTCATGTGCAAATTCATTTATCTCATACCATGTTTCAGGATACTCGAAGAGAGGTACGTTGTCGGGTACATTAATGCCTCCAGCCTAACCCAGCAGTGTATATAGAGTTACCACCAATCCATGCGAGGACTCAACGGTATCATGGGCTCCCTCGCAGTGCTGACCCGTACGTACCATCGATGCGACTTGCAGCATTCATCTAACTGTTGACTCAGACTTCCCCTTCGAGAAATATTCTACTGTCGTCGATGTCGGTGGAGGTATCGGTGCTTTCTCTCTTCCTCTCGCGAAGACACACAAACACGTCAAGGTCACCATCCACGATCTGCCAGAAGCACTCGTCCAGGCCCGACGCGTGAGCGCTCTGCTTCACAGTCGTTAAGTGCGATAGTCTAATCTTCTGCTAGGTTTGGGCGAGAGATTGCCCAGAGGCAGTCCAGGAGAATCGAGTCGAGTTCAACGAGCTTAACTTCTTTACCCAGGTTCCCGTCAAGGGCAAAGACATCTACTACGTGGGTCTACATCCATCGTTGCAACGACGACCTCTCGTGATGACTGACGGGAATGGGACTCGGGTAGCTCCGCAACATCATCCACGACTGGCCCGACCACGAGTCGGCGCTGATCCTTCGCAACCTCCGTCAAGCATTGGGACCTCACAGCCGCGTCCTCATACGTGAGTTGAAACTAGTTTGGGATCGCATCATCGGGCTCACATGTCAACACAGACGATTACGTTCTTCGCGAACTCAGTCGTAAACAAAGCTTGGCTGAGGCTGCGTCCTTTGGTGCTGTCATCGTCAGTATTTCCCTAGTATGGTCCGGATTGACCCGGGTTCTAAGCGATCCCTCCCCATATTCACAGGCCCCTGAACCACTGCTCCCCAACTTTGGTGTTGGCAACATTCGCATGTACGAACAGGACCTGACGATGTGGATCCTTCACAACGCTAAGGAACGCACACTGCAGAACTCCTTGGAACTTTCGTAAGCCGGATAGTTGGATGACTAGCCTTGTGGTGCTCTGACACTAGTCCCTCCACAGGACCGCAGCCGGTCTCAAGCTCGAGAAGGTCTGGGACCTTGCAGAAGCGTGCGTCCTCGAATTCTCGGCAGCGTGAGAGACAGGAAGACAGCCACAAATATTTTGTGGCTTATTGGGGCGATACGTTAGCTGTGTGCTCATCCACACATGCTGTTGCGCACGGGATATTTGTGGGGGAGTCCCCACGCCAACGAGCTTGGCAATCACAGCATCTCCAGGCATTGTACATTATGTATTCTTATTCAACCTGAACCTAGCAACGTCATCCCATCTATGATCAACGATAAATGTGGTATTTTTGGGACCTAGAAGCCCCTTGATGAGAATTACCACAGTGTCTGAACCAGTTTCCACACCTTCATCACGCCAGTTCCGATGCTGTGGTAAGACCATAATAATTAGCTTTCATCTGGGTTCCCTTGCGGTTTGCACGCACTTTGCATGTTCGACTTGGTCCAGTGGAACCCACTGTGCGACGTCGGCGGTAGTAGCCTTCCCAGCTTCGGAATCCTCGGATACTTCTGAACGCTTTCGAGATTTGCCTTTACGCACGGTCTTGGTCTTCCCATCCGCCGACGAGCCGGACTTGTGTCGCAGCTTGGGAGGTTCATCCCCACCACCTTTCAATAGCACCCATTGGACACGATACGTTTTCCTGATGTGTGAAAAAACGTGGATGACGTCTGCCGCAGGTTTGACGTGTACAATTCGCACTCCTCGTGCATTCTCATCATCCTTATCATCATCCCTACTCTCCGGCTTGAAGCGATTCTGCCGCTTTGAGTGTGAATAAAGACATGATGGTGGGTCGGCGAGCAAATCCTTGAGAAGGCTATTCGGAATCTCGGACACTTTGGCTGCGGTCGCAGATGGACCCGAGATATTGGGTGCCGTTGGAAACTCGTGTAGTCCTGCGAGAAGCCCTAAGGGATCGTGCAGTACTGGTCAGTTTTTGATATACCGCGTTTTACCCACATGCATTGCGCGTGGGATCGGATACTGACCTCCTTCTGGGCGACGGACGAGTAAGAAGAACCGCTTGCAGTCATCTGCCGTGCGCCATTCGATCACATTGACGGAATCGAGTTCCTCGCGCGCTTTCTTCCGCTCAACTTTCATGGGGTAGATAGTGACTAGACCTGTATTTGTGTCGTCTGTTGGGAGCGGTTCACAGACAGAGCACAGTTCCTCGATGTCTGCCTCTTCATTGAGTGGGCTCTATCAAGAATGTCGTTTGGGACGATGCAAACACACGAACAGAAGAAAGCCTCTTACGGAATCCGACTGTGTCCTTTGGTATGCACGACACCAGGATCGCAGAGGGCAGTCCCCGCACGCAGGATCCCTGACCTTGCATACCGTACTCCCGAGCTCGATGAGCGCCTGGTTGATATCACACGGACGTGAAGAATCCTCTACAAAGGCTTCTGCACCTGCCCACAATATGTCCTGAGCTTGTTTCGCTTTCGGCGGGGCGTACAGCGCCAGAAAGCGTGTAAGTAGTCGGATAACATTCCCATCCAGCTACAAATCCAGTACGCTATCCGTTGAAAAACGCGGCTTAAGAGTGACCAGAAGACTTACGACGGGAACACATTGGTTGTAAGCGATAGAACAGATTGCACCGGCACTGTAACGACCGATCCCGGGTATCTTCCCTTGCATATCCGTGGCATTGTCTGGAAGTCGACCGTCGAGCTCCTTGACTACTTTCTGTGCGCCGCTCAGTAAACGGGCAGCACGGGAGTAATAACCGAGGCCTTTCCAAAGGCTATTGACAGTGTCGATATCCGATGCAGCAAGATCTTTGATGGTCGGAAACCTGAACAACATCGGGACGAAGATCGGTAGAGTATGATGAAAGGGAGCTGCACGCACGCACTTGGTCATCCATTTGTTATAGTAGGGTATCACTGTCGCTACCTGGGTCTGCTGAAGCATGATCTCTGATACCCAAACCTATGGTTGCGTTAATGAGCCTCACGGAACGACGGGTCGTTCTCGGGGACGAACCTCGTACGCACGCTGCGCTCTACCGTCTTTGTCCAGCGATCCATCAAACCTCTTTCGCCAAGGCATCCCTCGAACCTCGTGTATTTGACCATACCAATCCAACAACGACTCCCGAATAGGGTCGACGCCCATGACGACGTGCCAGGACGTTGGATGTGTAGCATGACTGCTCGTGCTTGGTGCCACACCTTCTTGTGCGATGGCGGTGGTCGAAGTGGACGCGCGCACTCGCCTTGACGCGACTTGACGTGTCTGACGCGTCTTTTTGCTCCTGGACTTGGGTGTTTCGAAATACGACCCATCGGACGCTTCTACGAACTCGCTGACTTCAGTGTCGGTGTCGTCGTGAGTCCGTTTACGTTTGGGCATGTGGACGAGTAGAGGGATGGGCTGGCACAAGCAGCTCTGGCTAAAGGTCTGGCAAAATGGGATTATTGTACGAGCGTTCTCTGCTCGGACAAAACACTAATGCTGGCAGGTCAGAGAAGATGGCAAGTGGGGTAGTTCGTGGACGCTTGGCTGGGATTTGGTGAACCTCAAGCGATTTTCAAGAAACAAATACGAATCCACCACAAGCGGTTGGAATGACTCGCACTAGCCCCTCGAAGGGCCAACGGTCACCCTGAGGAACCCTAACAGTTGAGCAAAGGTATGTATGTATGCACTATTAACGCCAGTTGTACTCGGAAATCCACATTGGCGACTTCACTCTTGCACCAACCTACCCACGGACGCGCAATTGGGTCGGAAAGCTTGTGAAGAAAAGCGTTGCAACTAGAACCACGATGAAGTTAAACAATAGGCTAACAGGGCGTAACGCTCACTTGTTCGGCCCGTTCACATGCCCGAGCCGTCGTTACCACAGCCATACCCAGCCTTGTTCTTTTGGCGCTCATCCTCTGGTCTGGATCCAGCCTCTCTTGCCCTTTCTCACGTCCTCACTACAGGGTAACCGATGCCAGCGAACCACAACGTTCGAAAGTTTATCGATCTCGTTCGCTCAATCTCTGGAAAGTGGGCCAATTGGGACCCTCCCATCCCCGTTGATGTAAATTATCCGATCTGTCTCATCGGTGGCCATCAGAGTTGACCTCTGCCCTCATACCAGGTTGGGGATTATGGGACGCTCGACGAGAATGGCGAACTCTCCGTGGAAGGCAATATCTACGATTACGATTTTCAGAAATATCTCGACGAGAACGATATTAAACTCGACCTCAAATCCCATCCACCAGAGCTAGGTGATCCCGAACAGGACTACACCGTAGCTTCCACCGGCGTCAGGAAAGGAGAACTCAATGTCAATCAAAGCATGTGAGCTCGTCATTGACGAGGTTCCATTCGAGTTACATCCTTAACTTGCTTTCTCTCAGAGTCGTTCCTGGAATTGCATCGGCCTCCATCAAAGGGACCTGGAAATTCCGAGACGGGAAACGTGGAGCACTCATCATTGTCCACAAGCCTCGGCAGAAATTCATTCCAAAGCTCGTCCAGACGAAGATTCTCAAAGCGGGACTCTTAGAGGGGAAGAACGTTGTCATGGACGCTTTTGCATGTTCTGCATATCTACTGTATCTATCGAATAAATGTACGTCTCCGAATTTTTTTCCAGCATGCCCTCATTCACATGACCCGTTCGCAGCCGGAGAAACCGTCTCCGTAGCTCTCTGTGGCAGGACTGCAGGGACAGATGCAGTGACTAGCGACCTTGAATTTGGATGGTTTACGCAGAACGAAAGTGCGCTCTTACGCAGAGCTTTTAATCCCAAGGGCGAATACTGCTTCATCCCTCTCTATTCACTCCGTCACAAGGCCAAACGTAGCTTATTCCCCTGGTTGGGGAGAGGAGAGAATGGGACAGAGTGTGCTGAGGAGCATGTGTGAGTAGACCTTGCTCGTACACTTTTGTTGTTTATCGACGCCACCCCACTTTCTAGATGGCAAGATGTCTATCAACCCTGGAAACCACTTGATGAGGATGGCGTAGAGATTGAAGATTGATATTCTTGTTTCCTGGATAATCTCGGCGACGCGTCGTTGAAGACCGTTTTCAGAGCGACGAGAAGCTGTGAACTACTACTGTATGTATACCTGCATCATTTGTTTTCTCGTTCGTGTTGTAATACACCGTATATATCTATGGTACCGTCATTGGTGTGCCTCATCTGACTGTTCACGATAAGACACGTGTCCGAAGCGCATTAGGCTCCCAAACCAGACCTAAAACTTCGAGATCAGAAGACAGTTGTTCTGTTCCTACGAAGAGGCGCTTCTCACCCAATTCTCGTCCTGAGTCCTGACCACACTCGCCGTGCAATGGTCGACTCCCCACAAAATTTATATGCAAAAAATCTGCAACAATCATTCGGGTATCCTTTACGATTTCCAGAACCAAAGCCTGGCCTCCCACCATCCTACGGAGAAAATGGGCTCCACATCGGAGATGTTGGCTACGTTGACGATCATGGCATGTTCCAAGTCCGGTTCAATATATGTCTCTCCTCGGACCACGAGCTCCATTGGGCCAGGCGCGAGGAACTTGTGGGCCTTGTTGGATTGGCCGAGTTCAACCCGAACGAAGTCCCTCCTATTCCAAATGCATTCCCTCCCGGTCGTGTAATTCGCCATGGCATCCAGGAGTCACCCAGCGATAACTCGAAAGATATCCAGAGGTAGTTTAATGTCATTACTTGAGGAGGCCCAACAATGCTGACTTCGTTTCGTAAGCGCGCCCTGCAAATTCATGTCATGTTCTACGTCGGGCGCCGTCCTTGTCCTCCCATCAGGTGCTGTGCTCCAAAATCTCAGTGACGACAAGGAAGAAGAATTTCGTAGGCTGGCAGAAAAATGCGCGCTCGATTGGTGTCAATTCGTTCGTCGCGAATCCCTCTACCTCATTACTGGGTTCTACAAAACGAGCTCTTGGTACCTTGCCTCATTTCATGATGCAAGGCCTACTGAACCGATCCTTCTGGGACGTGACGATACAGGGAGATACATTTGGAACTCCAGATGTGATCACCGCGAGAGTCCCAGAGAAAATCACAATGAAAACCAAACTGTGCTCATATCAGGTTTCAAGATCGAAGTGAGGGGGTGGGATAAGCATACTGTGGTCGAGAAGCTAGTGCCACGCTCGAGAAGCATCTGGTTTGAACTGATGTCACTAGCGAGTCCCCTGCTTCGCATCCTGGTTTTCCTCTGGCGACAGATAGTTTCGAGAGCTGTGCTCAAGATGTGGAGTCATAGTACGATTAAAGATATGGATGGAGGTACACGTGTCGACCGCGTACCGGCATTATCCCAAGTACGTACCCTCACAAATATGATCGAACAGCCAGTGGTTGAGCAATCCTCCAGCCTTTTCACCCTTCTGACGTCATCAATCGCTATCTACTGGACAAGGTTTGCCTACTGAAGCATCGTACGCTATAGCACACTGAACTTCTAGCTTTAAGAATCCTGATATCCAGGTGGCCATCACCCATGACAGCCAGTGGCTAACCATGCTTGAAAAGGTTCGGTGTCCTGCACCGCTTCCGTGCACAACTTGATCAAGCCTCCAGAATGAATTGGCTCACGAAGACATGATTGAAGAAGAATGCTTTCGGGCATTCTTAGAAGAAAAGTACACGGATAACTGTAACATGAACAGTAAGTGTTTTATTGCAACGATTGTTCACAGATTTCTGATGTTTCTCAGATGTGGTGTACCTTCGAAGAAAGACGTGGGTCTCTTCTTTCGTCAATGCTTGGAATATTAACTAGGTTGCGTCAACAGCGATGAACCCAGCCACACAGTCTGCAATGAACTGCGCAAATCAGCATTCTCTCCCAAGACATTTTCCCTTCCTACTCCTTCTCGTGACATTCGGCAGATCGTGGTCACACGTATGTACGCCTTGTGCCCTTGTAGAAAAATTATGACATTCACCTCGCAGGCATGCGGGTGGAGAACGCTATCACTGGTCTCGGGCGCATGCCCGTCGGCTTTTATGTCGTTATCCAATTCGACGGTACAATGAGAAGGAGTAAGATTAAGTCGGTTTTACTCCACGATAGCATCATCGAATGGGACGATGAGATTATCATGTGAGGAAGCCCTCGCTCCTTTCTACTAGCTGTCACTCATTATAACCAGGCCCACGGATTCAAAGGCCAAAGTCCGATTCTCTGTAAACGCTTCTTTCGAATTTGAGCCAACGCTCGGAAATGGAAGAGCACTCTTCGTATTAGAAACCAGTGTGGGCAGCTTGATCCAGAATGGCAGTACGTATCGTAAGTACTATGAGTTTTGGGGTTTTCATGGCTCTTGCTCAAAACTGGTACAGTTCAGTTCTCTTCTGAGGGGGAGGAAAATGCCTCTTCCTGTCACTCGCTCCTTATTACTCTTGAAGAACGCTGTTTCGACAGTTTCGATTGGAGTCAAGGCGACAGCAATGTGAGAGTAATGACTACATTATACATCCCTGTTGTTAACGAGACTCTGTTAGCTGGGATGCGAGGATCGGTTATGCATCGAAGTTGGAGAAGCAACAGATGAAGGGCACAATGCACTTCTCCACTATCACAGAGACCACGGGATAGTAGACCTGAAAGCATCTGTGGAACGCTTCAAACGTGCACTGGACCTTTGTCCTTCTTACTATCAATATCGCGCTGCTGCACTGTTTAATCTTGCTACGGCGAGGTTTATAAACTGTCAGGCTCACGGTACAATCTCTGACCTCGAAGAAATCATTTCTTCTTATCGCGAAGTGCTCGTGTTGCGTCCAGCGTCTCACCCAGATCGACCAGGGACACTACTGCAACTCGCTCAGGCTCTCTTGTATCGTTACGGGAGGCTACGACGTGATGTATCTGTCGCAGACGAGATTGAAGGGCTCGTGACTGAGGTCAAGCAGATTTGCTGTGAGGGCCGCTATGAACACCGATCCGCGAATCTCGTACTTCAAACGCTCAAACGGTATCGGGCCGAGACGTCAGGACAGTTGGTCGAGATTGACGAGTTGATCTTGGAATTGGATCGGTCTGCTCGAATGCCCCCACAGTGGCACTTTGACCGGCCATACCGATTGATAAACTTCAGCGCGGTGTTGCGCACACGTTTCGAGATCACTGCCAGCCTTTATCATCTTGAAAAGTCAATTTCAGTGATTCAGGAAGCCGTGCAGCTCATTCCAGATGGCCATTTCGATAAGCCCTGGGTACTCGCCTCCCTTGGTGATGCACTCTGTGCACGTTTTGTACGACGCGGTGATGTCTCCGACCTTGACAACTCAATTTCCATCATCGAGGACGCCATAAAACTTACACCAGATGGCCATGTCGAAATGCCTTGGATGCTCAGTAGGCTTGGTGCTGTGTTTTTTGTACGATTTATCTATCGCAATCCCTCTCACCCCAGCAAATCGATATCTGTGGCTGGAAGTGCCCTTCTCCTCGCTCCGAAGGTTCGACCCTATCAGCTGGACGACCTTGCCAGATATATCACGATTGGTGCCCTGTGTATTGACGGCCTTGGTGACCTCGAGCGAGCAATCTCGAGCCATAGGGATGCTGTGGAGCTTCTTCTCGATGGAAACCCACATCGAGCTGACTGTTTGACCAACCTTGCTAGTTCCCTCTCAACTCGTTTTTGGTGCCTGGGAAACCCAAGTGACATCGAGGAAGCGGTCTCGAGGTACAAGGATGCTGTGGAGGTGACTCCTGATGGCCATCCTGATAAACCCGACTGTCTGAACAGCCTCGCCCTTTCCCTCAGAGCTCGTTTCGAGCAACTCGGCGATCTGAGTGACCTCAGGGAAGCAATTTCGAGGCACAAGGATGCCATCACACTCACTCCTGACGGCCATCCTGACAAACCTGACCATCTGAACAACCTCGCCCTCTCCCTCAGAGCTCGTTTCCAGCAACTTGGCGATCTGAGTGACCTCGAGGAAGTGATTTCGGTGCACGAGGATGTCATCGAGCTCACCCCTGACGGCCATCCTGACAAGCCAGGGCACCTGAACAGCCTCGCCCTCTCCCTCAGAGCTCGTTTCGAGCAACTTGGCGAGCTGAGCGACCTCAAGGAAGCGATTTCGAGGCACGAAGACGCCATCAAGCTCACCCCTGATAGCCACCCTGGCAAACCTGGTCGTCTGAACAACCTCGCTCTTTCCCTCAGAGTTCGTTTCGAGCGACTCAGCGAACCGAGTGATCTCGAGGAAGCGATTTCGAGGCACAATGATGCTGTCGGGCTCACCCCTGACGGCCACCCTGACAAACCTGGCTATCTGTGCAGCCTTGGTAACTGCTTTGTCACTCGTTTTGTGCAACTCGGCAAGCCAAGTGACCTCGAAAACGTGGTTTCAAGGTACAAGGATGCTGTCGAGCTCACCCCTGACGGCCACCCTGGCAAACCTGGCTATCTGAACAACCTTGCATTCTCCCTCAGTGCTCGTTTCGAGCGCTTCGGCGAGCTGAGTGACCTCGAGGAAGCAATTTCGAGGTACAAGGATGTTGTCGAGCTCACCCCTGACCACCCTCACCATCTGAACAACCTCGAGGAAGCGATTTCGAGGTACAAGGATGCTGTCGACCTTGGCCACCCTGACCGCCCTGACTATTGGGACCCCAATATTCGGGCATTCATCGACCTCACCCACTCAATCACTGGGAAGTCGGCTAATTGGGACCCTCCCATCCCCATCGATGTAAATTATCTGATCTGTCTTATCGGTGATCATCAGAGTTGACCTCTACCCTCATCCCAGGTTGGGGATTATGGAGCGCTCAACGAGAACGGCGAGCTCCTCGTGAAAGGCAATATCTACGATGATATTTTCCAGAAATATCTTGACGAGAACGATATCAAACTTGATCTCAAGTCCCACCCACCAGAGCTAGGTGATCCCGAACAGGACTACATCGTAGCTTCTACCAGCGTCAGGAAGGAAAATTTTGATGTCAATCAATATATGTGAGCTGGTTGTGGACGAAAATCCATTTGAGTCATACTCAACCTGCTTGCCCTCAGAGATGTTCCTGAAATTGCATCGGCCTCCATCAGAGGGACCTGGAAGTTCCAACAGGGGAAGCATGGAGTACTCATCATTGTGCACAAGCCTCGGCAAAAGTTCATTCCAGAACTCGTCCAGACGACGATTCTCAAAGCAAAACTCTTAGAAGGCAAGAAAGTTGTCATGGACGCCCTTGCATGTTCTGCATATCTACTGTATCTATCGAATGAATGTACGTCTCTGGATTGTTTTCCAGCATGCCCTCATTCACATGGCCCGTTCACAGCCGGAGAAACCGTCTCCGTAGCTCTCTGTGGCAGAACTGCAAGGACAGATGCAGTGACTAGCGAACCTGGATTTGGATGGTTTACGCAGAACGAAGGCGGGCTGCTATGTAGAGCCTTTAGCCCCAATGGCGAATACTGTTTCACTCCTCTCTTTTCACTCCATGGTGCCACCACAAGGCCAAGCATAGCACATTCATCAAAGGAGGACGAGACAGAGCGATCTGAAGAGCATGTCTAAGTAAACCTTGCTCGCGCGCTTTTGTTGGTGTTTATCGACGTCATCCCGCTTTCCAGAGGAGAAGATATCTATCAACCCTGGAAACCACCTGACAAGCATGGCGTGGAGGTTGAAGATTGATATCCTTGTTTCCTGGCATCTCGGCAACGTGTTGTCCAAAGACGGTTCAAATGGACAAGAAGCTGTCCACCACCATTACAGTACATACCTGCATCATCCT
>JBBPSX010000461.1:0-12478 GCA_038093815.1 Neoboletus cf. brunneissimus | reverse complement strand
AGTCATGCAACACATGAGGTGTGGCAGAATGGAAGAGAAGCATGATGTGCACTGCACGGAGATGAATGTGAGAAATAATATAACCTACTATAGATATATGAAAGTCTAAATAGAAGTGTCAGTAATATGTCTAAATGGGGATAGATCTTGATCGGAAGATCTATAGATACGAGGGATGAGTCATGTGACAATTGGTCATGTGATGAATGGAATAGGAGTCCAAGTGGTTACAATGTTATCTCCTGTGATGTGATAAGTGATCGTTAGATAAGGGAAAGATAAGATGAGATCATAATGGATCAGATATCTAATCTGATAAGATAAGGAAAAATGATAAGTTGTAAAATAATAGGATAAGGTGAAAATGAATATCATAGTTACTGGTCTGTAACACAGGCGGAACAAGGATCAAGGGTTGTAGTTCCAGTCGACTCAGGTCAAATGCCTTGTTGTCGAGTACGAGGGAATGCGAAGTATTCAGCTGGCCCAGTGACCAGCAAAGTGGATACAAAGAAGTGCGAAGTACTAAGCCGGTCCAGCGACAGGCGAAGTGGGATTGCGCAAAGGTGA
Organism: Neoboletus cf. brunneissimus; assembly: GCA_038093815.1. Taxonomy (NCBI): domain Eukaryota; kingdom Fungi; phylum Basidiomycota; class Agaricomycetes; order Boletales; family Boletaceae; genus Neoboletus; species Neoboletus cf. brunneissimus. Next base: position 11,908 of record JBBPSX010000461.1, on the reverse strand, counting down.
GCTTGTAGAGTGTAGATTCGGGTAAGCTAAGCTAGGGTACAATCGGTGCTAGTTAGCTGTTTAAATAGTGCACCCTACCACGCACAGACTGAGTCAAGAAAGGTAACTATGGGGTGAAGGGGAGTGGTGCGCATGGTGTCCGAGCGGGGGTGCTACAGCAAGGACACAAGATGGGGTGGAACGGAGGCAATAGTCGGAGATGAAGGTTCGGAAATGAAAGGGGCGCTGCCTGGGGTGGAGATGAAGGGTTTGGAAAAGAACCCAGGCTAGGCTGTGTGGTTTTAAGGTTTAGATGAAAAGGCACCGACAGGGGTCGGTGGTGAGTCGTAATGAACAAAGAAGAAAAGCATAGATGAGAGAGACATATTGTAAAGCAGAGTGGGGCGAGAGTAGGAAAAAGACTAGTCGTACAAGTGAATCATGTTATGTTCCAACCGGATAGCTGGAGACATAGGCCTGGTGGCATCTTCTGGTCGAGGAAGTCCTGATGGGGGTGCCAGACAACAGCAGAAGATGATCAAGGGATGGACATTGGCAAGATGCGAAGTACAGGTGCTACAACACTAGGGGAAGTCCAGGGTCCAAGGTGCAAGGTACTAGGGAAATACCAGGCAAGATCAAGGTAGAGAACAAGTGTACAAAGAGATCCGGTATATAAGTAAATGAATCAAGAGGAGCCCGAATGTGGGCCAAGGGTGTGGGCAAAGGGTGAGGACATCAAAAGGACGCACAAGCTAAAGTGCCAGGTGTGAAATAAGTGAGGGTGGGGGCCGCGTAAGCGGGGCGAAAGGGTAATACTACAGCATGCCGTCGATAGACGCATTGGCTAGGGCAAGGGTGTGCTGATGGCACCAGTGGTAAGGTAAATGAAGAGTGTCAAGGTGAATAAGAACGAAGAGAAAGCGTATGAGGGCGCCAGGGGGAGATCCTGGGCAAATACAAGGACAAATGACGGTGATGGGGACGATCCCCAGATGTGACTGGTGAAGGTCCAAGGTGATGGGGAAGAAGGGCGTTCCTGGGTAGGCACGGGAATGGATCTATGGCGGGGGGGTAGGGTGGAGGAGGTAACTTGGAGTGGGGACGAGAACGGGTATCAATGAGTCCAAGTGGTGTCTAGTCGTTAGACCAAGCAAGGGGGTCACATTAGGGACGATGACAGCCTCCCTAGGCGAGGAGGGACGAGGACAAGGGGGGAGGTATAGGTGTACAGACGGTTCTCACAGGTGTGAGACAGGGGCTAGAGCCGAAAAAGGATAGAGGCTAGGATGAGTTGTAACAAATTGTAACATTTGGTGAGTTTGGCTAGTTGAATCTGTGGTCCTTGCTGATCCTAGTGCAGGTCTAGTCATTGTTGGACAGCACGTTCACGAACATGCAGGAGTTGGGTGTTCAACCCCAAATCTCTGATGAGGCAAGGACTACCCTTTGGGAGGCCAACCAGCTTAGTGACCAGTGGACAGTGGCAGAGAAGGTGTGATGAGCTGTGGTGGAATGTGCAAAGGAAGATGAATGCCTAAGGGAGGAGGAGCACCGGAGAGAGGAGAAGTGCCAACACCAGGAGGAGGAGGATCGTGAGCGACATGAGGAGCCTGCTGCTGAGTTGCACAAGAATGTGGATGGAACAGGCTTGCAAGTTCCAAATGTGCTGTGGAAGACAACATCTCCATCAGTGACTGGGTCCACATGGTTGGGTAGGTCGATGCAAGTGGTCCTTCTCATGAGCAAAAAAGTGTGGTTATAAGCTCCTCACCCCTCATGCATGCTTATAGTTGCCAAGTGATCACATCAGGACATAGAGGCTGAGGACAACATCCTACTCAAGAATGGCAAAGTGATCCACCTGGATCCCTGCATCAAGTGTTCCAAGTACGGCATTCCTTGTATAGGTGTTCCTGACCACATCTGTAGGGTGTGCACAGGCCTCAAGAGCGCATGCGCCAAGTCCTTGGAAAGGAGTCGAAAGGGGACAGACACCAGAATAGTGGTGTCCAGTGAGTGTTCGGCTTACCCGTCTCACTCAACTAATGGATTCCCCCAGCACACAAGGCTCACGCACCTAAATGGCAACCATTACCAATCTCAGTTGAGTTGTCCAACAACAAGCCAGGTCCATTATCGCTTAAAGGCAAAGGGAAGGCATGTGAGGAGTTGGATTGGGATGATGCATATGAGCACATGGTCATTTGCCACAAAGGCTGCATCTGGGCAATGCAGGTGAGATTGAAGAAGGCCAAGGCAAACCTCAACAATATGCTCCGGGAGATGGTGGAGATGAAGGGTGCTCATCTGGGAAGGTAGTGTGCATCTGTCCATCCTTTCATCATGTACAATGTATCCACCTGCATCCATATCCATGTCCATGTTTTGTAATGTCATCATCCATTGCATGTCTGAGTGTGTGAAGAAGAAAAAAAAAGAAATGGAATGGATGAAAGTGCAGTGAAGACGAGGGTAGTAAGTATTAGAGCAATAAGAAACAAAAGGAATGGGAGATATTAACTACTGGTGCTACCAGAACACATCCAGCTGAGTCCATTGGATGTATTGGGCAGGTGTCTGGTGTTAACAACATTCAAGACAAAGAGAGAAAGGTGAAGAAACATAGCAACATATCAGGTTATCTGGCATCCATCTAGTTCTGTCTGCATTTATTCTTACCATCATTCCCTGACTGAAACAATACAAAGGGGTGCAGTACCTCATTGCACATTTGAAATTCAAAGAATATCTATGGGGTCAGTGAGGTACACTGGATTGTGGCGGATTCATTTGAGTGAGAGAGAAATGAGTGTCCGAGTGTATGTATAGTATGGGCTTTTTGTGATGTTTGTTAAGCAAGAGGTAAGGTCTCCGGGCAAATACTGGGTTAAAAGAGTAAGAATACACCCGACAAATTCTGGAATAAAACAGATACATATCATACAGTGATGGTATTATTAGGAGTTGGGTCTGTCTTCGTTATCTTGCTCTTCATCCTCTATGCCTGCCTGATGATCCAAGTCTTCATCATCATCATGCGTGGTAGCGGCTTCTGGAATGTCAATCTTCTTCTGAGGGTGGTAGGGGATGAGTTGGAATGCTGCATATCACAATCGAGAGATTGACCCATCCAACTCAGCTAACATGTAGGATCCTCTGATCATCCAGCAAAGGACAACCATTGGTCCCATGTAACACAGCTTCGTCTTCTGGTTCAACTCCTTCTCAACCCATGAGTTGCGGATGAGGACTAGACTCCTGGGTTGGAAGTCATAGTCCTTGATGCAATTTTTGAAGGCAGCTTCGAATTGCTTGATGGATGCAAAGTGAGCCTTGAGAACCTTCTCTTGCATAGATCCTAAATCCTTTGCACGCTTTTGGAGCTGACAAGCTCGCCATGCTATTAATCTGGAGGTGGAAAGATGGTCAGCATCCAGAGTGGGAACAAGGAATGTGGCTTCAGATAGGTCAAACAGGAAGAGTGGCTCAACACCATGTACCATGAAGTATGGACTCAATCCAGTCAACTTCAGGATTGTTACCCTTTCTGCCCAGAAGACTGAGTGGGCTAACCAAGGCCAGTGAGACTCGTCCCCCAGGCAACTTTTGATGATGGCCTCCCGGACATCATAGTGACGCCTCTCTACAATCCCATTTGCTTGGGAGTTATAGGGGAAGATGTGGATATGGCGGATGTGGTACCTAGCGGTGAGAAGGTCAATGGCTTGAATGAAGGCAGGTCCGTTATCTGTAATGATCTCAGAAACAGGTCCCCAACAACACAAGATGTCTTTGAAAATAAAAGATGCAAGAGCAGAGGAATTCTCAGAGCACAACATACGCTATTCTGGATAGGCTGTTAGTGCACAATGTGCCTAAACAATGTAGCGGTATCTGCTAGCTTGGGGCATGAGCATGGTATTGATATGAACTTTGTGGAAAAGGCCACTGATGAGTGGAACAGAAGGCAGAATGTGAAGTTTGCGCATCTGCTGGACTTGGCATTCATGACATGTGCAAATAAACCACTTGACATCATCCACCAGCATCGGCCATCAGAAATGGAGGAGCAAGCACGTCTGGACTGTGAAGACACCTTTGTGTCCGAGGTCATCATGTGCCTCCTTAATCAGTCCATACTATTGGCTTTCCAGGATGACCAACTAGTGGCATCCATGCAGCTCATGACACCAAAGAGTATTACCATTCATTCCTACGGTCTACCACGCTCTACCTTTTTCCTTCTTCTCTCACACTCGTCCCAGCCTTACCCATGCCTCCTACGTCTCGTGCCTCCATTAGTCACAGTTGGTCACACCCCTTTTCATTTAAACCTTAAACCACATAGCCTAGCCCGGGTTCTTCTTCAAACCCTTCCCCTCCGCCCCGGGCAGTGCCCCTTTTCATCTCCACTCTTCATTTCCGGTTATTGCTCCCATTCCGTTCCATTTCGTGCCCTTGCTGTAGTACCCCCGCTCAGACACCATGCGCACCCACTCCCCTCTACCCTATACCTACCATTTCTGACTCAGTCTGTGTGCAGTAGGGTACCCTACTTAAACAGCTAGCTAGCGCTCTTGTACTCTAGCTTAGCTTCCCGAATCTACCTCTTGAAGCTCACCCTTGTGCGATCCGACTTCGCCTGTCACTGGACCGGCTTAGCCCTTCGCACCTTTGTACTCGACAACAAGGCACTTGACCTGAGTCGATTGGAACCTCGGACCTCTGATCCTCGTTCCCATCTGTGCCCCTCATCCTTAGACGTCTTCCACACCCCCATTGCACCTCAGTCCTCACCCCTCCCTGCTAGGAGCTTTCACCTTTCGGGTCTATGGTTGCCCACCCTAGGTCGAACCATAACAAAGAGTGCCATTAAGAAAGAAAAAATGAGAAACAGAATTAATGAAGGAGATGTAGTCCTTGTCAGAAATGTCCAGGGGATGTTGGTGGGTGTCCAAAAAGTCCTGGATCATTACAATCCATTCCTCTTGAGCTATCACCTGAGCAGATCAGGGATTGTCTGGTGACAGACTGTCCTCATTCTGCAACATGTGGTCAGTGGTTTCAAGGAAGGAGAAATATGCAGGTCGGTGAGGGGCACCTCCAATTTGGGGAGGACTTTTGCAATGATAAGGTGATGAAGGGTGGTCTGGAAAAATCCCAGGCATATAGGTATCCGGTGCAGCACATTCTAGAGGGTGTTACGAGTATGAGTCCCATGACCAGTCACAGGACACCCCTTCTCATGATCATGAAGACCACTGACAAGTGGCAGGACATCCTTGCAACACTTGGAGACGAAGTGGTATGAAACACCACTTTCACAGAGGCTTTCGCTATTAATCCCGTGGTGAGGACGTAAGCACGGACCCTTTTCTCTACTTCCCCCACAACATGCTCGAACACTGTCCCTTTACTTATTAACTCTGGTTGATTGCTATCTTATTGGCCACGGACTCTATTCCTCCTCGGCAGTATTCTCTCACATACTGCCTCATAGTTCCCCCACACTTACTACCACCAACCGGGCCCTGAATCTCCTACTATAAATAGCATGTAGTTACCTTGTGTACGGTAACTTTGATCTACACATCATTTCGTGTCCACAAGTTCTGAGATCGCATCTCCCTGAACTTGCCTTGCTCCACTTGGCTTGCATCCCCCTCCATTCACTAGGAAGTAACGCCCCTCTCTGTCAGTATCGCCTTGGAGACCTAGCTCCAGGCTCATCTCATAGGAAGTCCACTTGGGACTTAGCGGACATGGGTTGTGTCACTTGTTACATCTAACAAATATAACAAAAGATCAAAATTTCTAATATGTTGGTGTTACCTAACCCAACCCCCTTAAATCTGACTACCCGGTGGTAGTCACAGAAGAACCTTCATCACACACCAGATCAACCTCTCTAACCTTTTCAGACAACAGCCAGAGTCAGATGAAGAAGAACAGATCTCCCCACCCTGATCAACTACGTCATCGTTCTCTGCCATTCCCTCCACCAGAGGATCATCTCGAAGAATAACCAGAAACCCTCCCATCCCACCCCCTCCCAGCTGCACAACTCCTTCACCCAGAGTCAGTCATGCCTCCTCTCATACTCACCATGTGCCAGTAGAGATCCCATTAGGAGAAGCTATCCAAACCACCAGATCGGACCCCTTCGCTATCGAGGTAGATCCCCCCCTTGCAGAAGAAGAACCCCAAGCCCCTCCTGATCCACCCAACCTGGATCCCAACTCCCCTGATGATGACGGAGACCTCCCAGACAACAACGAAGACAATGAAGAAATGGCAAGCAAAGCTGCCCTCCCAGGAGAGTTCTTTGGGAAAGCAGAAGACACACATAGATGGCTCCTGTCCATGGACGCATACTTCACCATGGCCAGCACCTCTGCTGCTGCCAAAAGCGTCATTCTCCTCAATAGGATGCCCCATGGCAGAGAAAAAGCCTTTACCGAGGCCTGGCTTACCAAAATTCAAGAGTCACCCACCAACTCCACCGAACCATCATACAACAAGGTCAGAGAGGCCTTTAAGAACACCTTTACTTCTTATGACACCACTGCCCAAGCCCAGATCAGGCTGGGCACCCTCTTTCAAAATTCCAGAGATCCCCAGGGATTTGAACAGTATATCGCCGACTTCTCAGTGGAAGCTGTTAGATCCCAGATCTCTGACACTGGAGCACTCTCTGAGTGGTTCCTTCAAGGGCTTGATAAAGAGCTTGTCACTCAGCTCACCCTCTCTGGAACCCTTCAGATGTTCAAGAACATGGAGCAGCTCCACTCCAAGGCTGCTGAGATCAATGGGAATATCAGGAGAATCCAGTCCATTAAATGATGAACCCTCCCCACAGCATACACCAACCACCTCGGAAGGACCCTAATGTTATGGACGTGGATTACCTTACCCTTTCTTCTGATGATCGGGCTCACCACATTCAGGAGAATAGGTGCTTTATATGTCATAAGAAGGGTTGTTTGACTCGTAACCATTCTAAGATGAGCAAGAGCTCCACTTACACCTGAGCCACAACTATCACTCCCACTCGGAGCTCTTCCTCCAAGGACTCTTTGGACTCCTATGTCAAAGGTCTTAGGACTATCAAGACTGCTGAAGAAATATTGCACGCGATGAAGACATGCTTCAAGGAAGGCCTCAACAAGAAAGGAGATCCCCTTAAATGGGATACTGCCGCCAAGAACTGGGAGGAGGAATTGGTCAATGCCCTCAATGCCCAGGAGAGTCTCACAAAGGAGAGTGCTGACCACACTCAACCAGGTTTTTAGATGGGAGAAAAGGGTCAACGTCTTTGTCTCCCATAATGCTTGCTCCTGTATTTATGTCCAGATTGAAGAGTAATGCTATTCGTGTTCCCCTCTCAATCCGTGACAAAACAGGAGCAAAAATTGTTGAAACCCAAGCACTAGTCAACACGGGAGCAACCAGTTGTTTCGTCAACCGGGCAGCAGCTATCAAATGGGACCTACCCGTTGTCAAGCTGGATTCATCCATCCGAGCTTGGAATGTGGATGGGATGGAGAATCAGTCCAGCACTATCCAATATAAAACCAAGGTTGTGATGGACTTTGGTGGGATCCTGGAGCAGCGAGAACTCCTCATCCTAAACTGCAGCAAAGATGACATCATTCTAGGGTTGCCCTGGCTACAGGCTATGAATCCAGACTGTGATTGGAGGACGGGGAAAATAACTTTGGACCCCTCATGATATCGGAGCATATCAGAAAACACGTTGGGAACTCAGCAACAATGCTACTTGCTCAAATTCCTCGGGGCGGATGAGAAACAACACATAAAGAATAAACTGTATGATCAGTTCCATAGGTGGAAACCCCTACAACGAGCCATGTTTTTCAATGCACATGGAAGTGTCCCAGAATTTGTCATCCAGAAGACCACTCTCTCTACTGCAATCACCCAGCAACAGGGCCAACAGCTAGTTACTCTCCCTGCCACGTACAAACAATACGCCGATGTTTTCACGAAAAGTGACACCAAACTGCCCCCCTCTCGCCCTTATGACCATGCCATAGAACTGAAGGACTCGTTTGTCCCATGACAAGCCAAGGCCTACCTGCTCAACCCTCAGGAGCAGACAGCCTGCAAAGAGTTCATTGACAAACATCTTGCCTCTGGAAAGATCACACCTTCCAAATCTTCTCAGGCCTCCCTGTTCTTCTTTGTTCAAAAGAAGGACAGAAAGCTGTGATCCTGCCAGGACTACTGGTATCTCAACGAACATACCATCAAGAATGCCTATCCCCTTCCCCTTGTCTCTGACCTTATAGACAAACTGAAGGGATCATTGATCTTTACCAAGTTTGACATTCAATGGAGATACAATAATGTCCTGATCAAACTGGAGGACCATTGGAAAGCCGCCTTCCTCACCCCATTTGGCCTCTTTGAACCAACTGTGATGTTCTTTGGAATGTGCAATTTCCCAGCCACATTCCAAGCCTGGGATGACATATTTGGAGACTATCTAGCTGAAGGATGGCTCATAATCTACATGGATGACCTTCTTATTCACTCTTCCGACCCTGCCATCCATAAAGAATGAATTAAGAAGGTCCTCCAGTGATTTCAAGAACATGAGATGTACCTCAAACTGGAAAAGTGCATCTTCGCAGCAGAAGAAGTGGAGTACCTGGGAATGCACGTCTCGAAGGATGGAGTTAAGATGGACCTGGGGAAACTGTCCGCAATTGCTGACTGGGTAATCCCGCGATCAGTTAAAGAAGTCAGATTGTTCCTGGGATTCTGTAACTTCTACCGGAAGTTCATCACTGACTTCTCGAACATCGCATGACCCCTAACTGATCTCACCAAAAAGAATCAACCTTGGCAATGGAAAGATCCTGAGGAGAAGGCATATTGAACTCTACAGCAGGCCTTCACCTTGAAGCCTACCCTGGCATTCCCCAATCCCGCTAAGCCATTCACCCTTATGACCAATGCATCCCTTACTGCATCTGGAGGAGTCCTTATGCAGCCGGATGGGAATGGTGACCTAAAACCCTGCAGATACCTCTCCCAGGCTTTCTCTCCCACTGAGAGAAATTATGACATATTCGACCGAGAGCTCCTTGCAGTCATCAGAGGACTGGAGGAATGGAGACTGTATCTCCTAGGCACAAGCTCTCCTGTGACCATCCTAACAGATCACAAAAACCTGACATACTTCAAGAAACCCCGGAAGCTTTCTAGACAACAGGCTCATTGGCTCCTGTTCTTACAGGACTTCAACCTCAACTTTGTCGCCCTCCCTGGAATGGCCATGGCCCCAGTAGATGCCCTATCCCGACGAGACAACATAGATACTTTGGGAGACAACGCCGAGGTCCAAGTCCTCCCTGACTCTGCCTTCAATGTACAAGTCTGTTCCCTAGACTTGATGTTTGCCAACAAAATCACCCAATCCTCCACTATGGACCCCCTGGTCCTACAGGCAGTCCATACAATGGAGCAGGATGAACCCTTGTTCAATCACTCCTCGGTTAAGGACTGGACCTTCGAGGAAGGGAAGTTATACTTCAAGGGATGGCTCTACATCCCTGAGGCATCCCAAACAGACCTTGTGAACTCAGTTCACACCTCATTGGAGGGCGGACATGGGGGTCACCTTTGAACGGTAGCCACCCTCTCACAAGACTACTGGTGGCCTGGTCTCGCCTTGTTTGTTTGCCAGTTTGTCAACAGTTGTGCTGTTTGCCAGGCCAATAAGGTGCAAATCCACCCCACAACCGTTCCCCTGGTCCCCCTCGCTGTTGCCACCCCCCAACCCTTCTCCCACCTTTCTGTTGATCTCATCACCGACCTTCCCATGAGCAGCGGTTTTGATTCTGTTATGGTCGTGGTCGACCATGGGCTTAGTAAGGGGGTAATTTTGATCTCTTGTACTAAAACTATCAACACGGCCAGGGTGGCCTGACTTTTCTTTGAACACGTCTTCAAACACTTTGGCTTGCATGACAAACTCATCTCGGACCGGGGTCCCCAGTTCGCATCAGCATTCGTGTGGGAATTGGCCCAACTACTCCACTATGACATTGCCCTCTCTACAGCATACCATCCCCAATCAGACAGGGAAACCGAATGATACAATCAGAAATTGGAAACCTATCTACAGATATTCTGTGACAGTCACCATCCAACCCAACCCAGCCTTGGCAACCATTGGCCAAGCCATCAACGAGTTCAAGGACATCATCCTCAACCTCCTCTTCACTGCAGGGCTTAACCTCTCCATCTCCCTCCTTCCTATTGAGACCATTACTACCTTCCTGCACTCCATCTTATACTCCCTCCCTCAGGCAGACTGGGACCACTACCATGCAGATTTCCCTTCCCCAACTCCCTACCCTGTCCACATTGGTGGACTCGCTTATCCCTCCACTGCCCCTGATACCACAGTTCAAGGACAGCCAACCTCCTCCTCTCCAGGAGATAGATCGGCTGATAGAGGAATTAGAAGCTGCTTGGAGACTGGCAAACTCCTCCCCCTGTTCCCAATCACCATTGATACTGCCCCTTCCTCCCCCACCACTATATCCCAAACCTCTGCAGAATAATCCACTGTCACCACCATCACCACTTGCACCCTCCACCACCATACCTGCTGTCTCATACTCCAATCAATGGGGCTTCCTTCCCAACCCCCCAGACCTCCTATTCCCCTGCTGTGGCAGCAACAACTGGTGCTCACCCAGCTCTTGAGGTCATCATTCCTAATGGAGTCGCTTCATCCGGTTCTGAAACCCATTCCAACAATGCAACTCCAACCCTGGGTGGTAATCCCCAACCCTCTATGGTTCCCGCTCCCTGCATTCCCACTCCCTACCCAGATGCAGTATCTCCCACCCTTGTGGTCCCTGTTCAATGCTTTAAATGCCAACAGGAGGGACATCTCCAACCTGCCTGCCCATTTTACTGCTGCCCTTTCTGCCACCACTTCACCCCTGGACATAGCCAGTCGGAGTGCCCTCAGCGAAGGTGCAACAGGTGTGGCGGGACCAACTACATTTGGTGATTCTGTCCCCTCACCGACATTGACCCCAATACTTGGGACATTACCAACTACAAAGAGAATGCAGTAGATCCAGACTGATTTTGAGAGCTCTGAGATGGAACTTCAGAGCTACACCAGGGGTAATATTACGAGTACAAGTCCTGTGACTGGTCATGGGACACCCCTTCTCACGATCATGAAGACCACTGACAAGTGGCAGGACATCCTTGCAACACTTGGAGATGAAGTGGTATGAAACACCACTTTCACAGAGGCTTTCACTATTAATCCCATGGTGAGGACATAAGCATGGACCCTTTTCTCTACTTTCCCCGCAACATGCTCGAACACTGTCCCTTTACTTATTAACTCTGGTTGATTGCTATCTTATTGGCCACGGACTCTATTCCTCCTCAGCAGTATTCTCTCACATACTGCCTCATAGTTCCCCCACACTTACTACCACCAACTGGGCCCTGAATCTCCTACTATAAATAGCACATAGTTACCTTGTGTACGGTAACTTTGATCTACACATTGTTACAACTCGCCCAGCCCCTATCCCTTTTTCGGTTCAACCCCTGTCTCACACCTGTAAGAACCGTCTGTACACCTGTACCCCGCCCCTCGTCCTCGTCCCTCCTCGCCTAGGAAGGCCGTTACTGCTCCTAACGTGAACCCCTTTGCTTGGCCTCTTGACTGGACTTCACTTGGACCCTTCGTCTTCCGTCCTTGCCCCACTCCGAGTTACCTCCTCCGTCCTACCCTCCGCCATAGACCCGTTCCCGTGCCTATCCAGGAACGCCCCACTCTCCCGTCACCTAGGACCTTCACCGGTCACATCTGGGGATCTTCCCCATCACCATCGTTTATCCCTGTATCTGCCCAGGA
>JBBPSX010000458.1:0-12507 GCA_038093815.1 Neoboletus cf. brunneissimus | reverse complement strand
AACCTTCTCCCCTGCTGAAAGGAATTACAATATATTCGACCAAGAACTCCTCACAGTCATTAGAGGACTGGAGGAATGGAGACAATATCTCCTGGGTGCAAACTCCCCTGTGACCATCCTGATGGATCACAAAAACTTGACATACTTCAAAGAACCTCAGAAACTCTCCAGATGACAAGCTTGCTGGCTCCTCTTTCTGCAGGACTTCGACCTTAACTTCATCGCCCTCCCTGGAATGGCCATGGCCCCAGCAGACGCCCTATCTCGATGGGACAACATTGATACCTCAGAAGACAACACCAAGGTTCAAATCCTCCCCGACTCTGCCTTTGATGTACAAGTCTGGTTCCTGGATCTGATGTTCGCTGACAAGATCACCCAGTCCTCCACCATGGACCCCCTGGTCCTACAAGCTGTCCAGGCTATGGAATGAGATAAGCCCTTATTCAACTGCTCATTGGTTAAAGACTGGACATTTGAGGAAGGAAAGTTGTACTTCAGAGGACGGCTCTACATCCCTGAAGCATCCGGGATGGACCTTGTGAACTCAGTCCATACCTCACTGGAGGGAGGACATGGGGGACACCTTCACACAGTGGCTACCCTCTCACAAGACTACTAGTGGCCTGGACTCGCCTCGTTCATCCAACGATTTGTCAACGGTTGTGCAGTTTGCCAGGCAAACAAAGTGCAAACCCACCCCACAACCGTCCCCCTCATTTCCCTCGACATTGCCACCCCCCGGCCTTTCTCCCACCTTTCTGTCGACCTCATCACTGACCTCCCCGAGAGTGGAGGTTTTGATTCTGTCATGGTTGTGGTCGACCATGGGCTTAGTAAGGGGGTAATTTTGATCCCTTGTACTAAAACCATCAATGCAGTGGGGGTGGCCCAACTTTTCTTTGAACATGTCTTCAAACACTTTGGCTTGCATGACAAACTTATTTCAGATCGTGGCCCCCAATTCGCATCAGCATTCACTCAAGAACTAGCTTGACTGCTCCACTACGATGTCGCCCTCTCCATGGCATACCATCCCCAATCGGACAGGGAAACTGAACGGTACAATCAGGAACTGGAAACCTATCTATGGATATTCTGTGATGGCTGCCCCCACCAATGGGTAGAACTACTCCCTTTGGCTGAATATTCCCATAACACCAATGTTCACTCAGTAACTGGGAAAACCCCGTTCTTCCTTATGCTTGGATATCATCCCCGAAACTATCCTCCAATTGGGAAAACCTTCCTCCCTGCCCTGGAAACTAGACTCTCCCTCATTGAGGAATTCCAAAAGGAAGCAGTTGTGGCCCATGAACTCTCCCAACTCTGGATGAAAAACAGGAAGCACAGCTCCTATCCCTCCTGGAAGGTAGGAGACCACATATGGCTAGAGGCGAAGAATTTGAAACTGCAAAACCCATCCCGGAAACTAAGTCCTAAAAGGACTGGACCATTTGAAATCACCCAAAAGGTTTCCTTGGTGGCTTTTCAACTAAAACTCCCGCCCCAGTGGAAGATTCACAACGTCTTCCATGCTTCCCTTCTCTCCCCTTATCAAGAGACATGTGAACACCTGTTACGAGTATGAGTTCCATGACTGGTCATGGGACACCTCTTCTCATGGTCACAGATATGCCTGACGTGTGGCAGGACATCCTGGCAACTCTTGGGGACAAAGCGGTGTGGAACACTGCTTTCATGGAGGCTTTCGCTATTGATCCTGTGGAGAGGGTGTAAGCATGGACCCTTTCTCCCTACTTCTCCCACGACACATTTCAGACTCTGTTCTCTTACTTATTGACTCTGGTTGATCACCTCCCTATTGGCCACGGACTCTATTCCTCCTCAGCAGTATTCTCTTATATACTGCCTTGTAGTTCCCCATGACTTACTACCACTGAGCGGGCCCTGAATCCCTTACTATAAATAGCACATAGTTACCTTGTGTATGGTAACTTTGATCTACACAATACTTCATGTCTACAAGTTCCGAGATCGCATCTCCCCAAACTCGCCTCGACCCTCTCGGCTTGTATTCCCCTCCCTTCACTAGGAAGCAATGCCCCTCTTGTCAGCATCACCTCGGAGACCTAGCTCCAGGCTTGTAGGAAGTCCACTTGGGACTTAGCAGACACAGGTCGTGTCACTTGTTACGCCTAACAAATGTAACAAAAGATCAAAGTTTCTATTATGTTGGTGTTACCTAATCCAATCCCCCTAAACCTGACTATCCAGTGGTAGTCATAGAAGAACCTTCAGCACACACTGGATCAACCTCTCTAACCTTCTCGGAAAACAGCCAGAGTTGGACAAAGAAGAACGGATCTCTCCACCCTGATCAACTACGTCATCATTCTCTGCCATACCCTCCACCAGAGGATCATTGTAAAACAGATAAATGGTCTAAGACCAAAGGGGGGAAGTGTCAAGGGGAGTGAGTAAGCTTGTCCCTAAGGGTTCTAAAATAGGGTGGTTAGTCGATTAGGGTTGCTACGACAAACCTGAGCAAATAAAAAGGGTGTCCAAGTGATTCTCGGAAATCACAATGTCATGAATAAGCGAATCCAGAATGAAAATGAGTAATCTGACCAAGGACGAGGGTCGGATAGACAATGATAGAGCAAAACTGGTCAAGGATGAGGACCAGATAGTGAAGAACGGATCGAAAGTCGATCAAGGACAAGGACCGACAACAACAACAACGAAGGATGTGGCAAGAGAGTTCAGATGTGAGGGATCAAGGCCAAGTGCACAAGATGATCATTCAGATCTAGGGTACAAACTTTTTATAGTCTGGGCATACCCAAGACTTTGGTAACTAAGTTACCGGAGAAGCGCACCAAGAATAAATGTAACTACACTGTGGCAGCGTCTAATCATAAGGGAAGTCCAAGAATGATACAAGAAATATATTACGGCGGTTAGAACCAAATGAGGAACAACTAAGAATAGGAACGGATACTGGAAGACCATAGACGAAATAGTCCGAGATGGATAAACCAGACATAAAGCAGTCCGGGACATGAACATTGATCCGGACTGTAAAGAACCAGACCAGATAAGAATTAAACAAACAGGATGTACCTCGGACCGGACTCGTTGGACACAGGACATGATGGAATGTAGAACTGGAAGCCTGGACAGAGGGAAAAGTGGGGAATGTAACTGTAGGGAGCCTCTGGCTCCTACATCCGAGGGGGTCTTTGATACTGACTGTCCACAGTCAGTCACATGATGGTGGGAACTCAGTTAGGACAATGGTGGAGTTGGTTGAAAAGTTTTAAGTCCCTGTTCATCCTGTAGTCCTTGCTCCTTCTCCCTTATCTGTACCATCCCATTCTCTGCTGGTCTCTCTCCTCACCATGTCCACCTTCGACAACATTCTCTCTTTTGCCAAACCTCCCGCCGCCGACGATCCACAAGTCGTAGCATGGAAACAACTCGTGTTTGACATGGCCATGACAATGCTGGATGACAAGGAAGAACTCCAAGAAGAGCAGGTGATGTGGGTAGATGAGTGGGACCGTATGCTGGTACGTCGCCTTCGACTCTTGTGTTGCCAGGTCACTAATCGGTCCATAGATTCATGCGCACACCTGCCTTCTGAAGGCACAGGAGTGTGGCATCGAGGCGCTTCTGAAAAACCGAGTTGCCAAGAAAATGCAAGAGGTGGCACTGACTGCAAAGAAGTGGAGGATGGAGATAGTGGATTGTTGGCAGCAACGGGAAGAGTGAGAGTGCGAGGAGCGGACCTGGCTGGAGCAAGTGCAGGTGGTGGAAGAGCCCAGCCAGCTGGCCATGGGCAACAATCAGCCCAGGCCCTCGCAGGAGTGCATGTGGGTGGCATCCCAAGGAAAGGTGAGTGGGTTCTTACGATGGGTCAGTCGCTTGCTATTATGAGTCATCTGTGTTAATGGAAGTATCACTGGGTGGGTCACAGATATGAAATACAATGGTCTGGTAAATTGTTGGACATTTAAGTAAGCATGAAATGAAGAAAGGAGCAAAGCAAACCTTTGGGCCAGGAGTGAGGACATTGAGTTCAAAACAGTAGTACACATTGTGGACATTAGGGAGAATACCACCAGCTAAGAGAAAAATGGTCTCTTCTAGGATCTCCAAGGAATCGGTTCAATTGATGAGATGCATACTAGGAAATGGATAGATAGTGTTAACAAGGTCACAAAAAGAAGGGAGGGAAGGGATAGGAATTGGTTTGTTGATGAGCGCATTGAACAAAGCAATTACCATCATATATACTTACGTGCAGAATTCCATGACCTGGAAGGGAACTCTGCAGAGTGTCATTGATATCACCAATGACAGCCCACTTTCCTCCATGCTCACAAAGTTTGACTTGCACCAACTCTTGTTGCTTACTCGCTGGTTGACAATAGCATGCAGGCACTATCTCAAATACAATCTTCTCACACTCTGTTGTCATCGTTTCCTCCACAACCCTTAGGTTTCCATCAACCTAGCCCTCCTGGGCCATCCCAGGCTGACACTGTCACTGCTGCTGTTTCTATTGACTCAGCAATCAATCTGTCTCTCTCTGGACCTATGATGGGCCTCAGATTCCATGGTATCCAATATCAACCATTCTATCCCCATCAAGGCCATTCCCACCTGGTGAATCCACTACAAGAACACTGGAATATGATACAGATTGAGCTTGCAAAGCTTACTGCTGAATGAGATACTTTACGATTTGTAGCTACTGGGATGATATTGTATCTTTTCTTTGTTCTCTGACTGGATGATATAGTGCCTGTTTGACAGAGTTAGCAGGCAAGCTCGCTGTTGCACATGGCCAGATTATAGACTTCAATGCAATTTAAGTCCCCCCACTACTATCTCCTCCTCCTCAAAGTGGACCCACCCCCAAGACTCACCCTGCCATCCAGTTCTGGAAAAAAAAGTGACTATCTGTGCTGGCAAGAAACTCCTGCTGCAACTGCAAAGACCCATCCTTGAGGCAAGCTCCCATACCTGGAGGACACTGATGGAAAACAGCTTGACAATATAATGGTGAGATTGACACATAAATTATTGTGCGCTGGCTTGAATGACCTTCTTGGATGTGAACTTGCCCTCAGAAAATGGGGGCAGGCAATACAACCAGCCATTAATTACATCAAGAATCTCATGGAACAAGCCTATCCTTTGTTCAAGTTTGCCACACACAGGTGGAAGCTTGACCACCTTATCACTACTCACTACCCCTTGTGGTCACGTCGAAGGTTTAGCAAAGGAAAAGAGAAACAGGTGAAAACAGAGGATGTGCAGGATGATAGGAGTGAAGATGAAGAGTGTGACAGTATTGAAAGCACTGACACAGGCATCCATTCAAGGTCAAAGATGGGCAACACAGAGTCCATGGACTCAGCAACAGGGCCTGGTGTCAAGCACAAGACTCCCTGGACTTTGGGGCCATCAAAGAAGCGGAAGACCATTGAGGTATCACAGCAAGAGATGGAGGGCACTGTGCCTGCTTTTAATGACCCAGATGACTTGGACCTCTTATATCTCTTGCTGCCCACAGATGAAGAGCTTGCACTTCTAGTGCCAACACAAGGCTCAAAGGGGCTGGCCTCATCTGCCTCGTCATCAAGCTCAAAGGTCTCACCAGAGGACATTGCTCACACTCCCCCAACAGCAGACATCTTCACAGCCAGCTCAAATACAGTACTCGCTCTCCTTGCCCTATTCCAGGCCCCAGCTACAATGCCACCACTGGCAGGAATAGAGGATATTATACAATCCAAGTCCAGCACTTCCCCAGTGACCATGGACATGGGGATTTCATGCATGGTGGATCCACTGTAAGTGTTTCTACACTCCATGGCTGCAGTGCTAACATGATCTTCTGCTCTCTGAAGCTCCATAGATTTGCTAAAGCAGGCAGGTGTCTTAATCTCCTCCTCTCTCTGAGTCCCAATCAAGACATCCCATCGAAATCAGTGATCAGGTCAAAACTGGAGGCATTGGGAGCTCAGGCTGTGGAAGATTCAGGTGATATGAAGGCTGCTGTTCAACCAAAGCTTATGAGAGGTTCAAAAGCCTTGCCTGCTACAAAGACAAAACTATGTCTGGGAAAAACACCTACAGGATGGTAAGTACTTCTAATTGATTCACATCAATCACCAGCTCAGTACACACACTCAAAGGACACTGTGCTCACACCACTGGGCTAAGCAGCTCAAGCACAGGAATGCATTTAAGTTTAATCAATACTATGAGATGACACTAGCAGAGGACCAACGTGCGGTATGTAATATTTTACAAAGCTGTGGCCCTGATCCTTCTCAGTCTTGTATTCAGGCTTATGAACATGAGGCAGCAGAGCTGGTACACACTGGGAAATGGGATGTGAAATTACTCAGTACAGGAACACTCTATTAGCCATTATGCCATTGGCAGATAAGCAAGGAGGGGATTGCCACAAGGCAAGGCAGGAGCAGGGGTGGGGGCCAGAAGCAGTATAGTAGTCCTGACACAGTGGGGGCAGTTGGGCACACTGGTGGGCCTGACATTTTTCCACATTTGGCTGTGTATAGTAATCAAATGGAAGTCATTTATGGACACATATGGGCCTTTTGAGACATTTGGCTGGAGGTCAGGGCACAACAAATGGGAATATGTCCTATGTGATGCTATGTGTTATGCTAAACCTGGGACACACTTCTTCTGACTGTGGCACTTTGTGGTATAGACCCAATGTGTTATTTGGGACATTTATGTGATCCATGCAGTTACCTGATGTTTTTTGAGTGAACCATGAAAAAGGCAGATCAGACACTGCTACAACTGACATGGGCACATAAGATTTTCACTGGGCATCAGTCTCAATCCTCAGGTATGTTATAGGGCCCTTTCTCCCTCAGTACAGCACTTGTAATAATATATACCTTATTTTTCATTTTTTACACTTAAGTACTTAACTTAACATTTCTCTTCACTTTCTCTCAATGCATGCACATGACCATGGGAACACACACATGACTAGGCCTAGACCCATGACATCATCAACACATGTTCTTAATTTCCATTCTTTTCTCACATATTGCTTCTTTATTACTCATTTCCTTCTCACATTAGTCATCATCTTACTCATAATTCTCATGCCAAGCCTGATCCATGCACACTCATGTAACATATATAAAGTAGACACATTGTGACTGGAACCCCCAGTCTAATCCATTTCATTGTTGGCTTTCAGGTCTTACTAGCAGGCTAAGCTAAATCTCTTGCCTTGTGGGATCATTGGGGCTCTAACAACTTTGTTCTTGGCACTTGACTACTTTACCCATCTTGTCTCTTCTCTTACCTCATGTGGCTGTGGTGTGTGGCCATAGGCAGTTCAGCCAGTGTTTTAGGCTCATTCCCTTGAGACCATAATAGTGCTCACTGCGCTGTGTCCCACTATACAAGGCCACTCAATCCTCTCGACAGGTTATGAGCCCCAAGTGGTGATCTGGCAAAAGCCAGAGGCCAACAGCTCCCTGGTTCATTTTTGAACATTTCCATTCATGTGACATGCAACTTGTTCACCCCACTCCTCAGTTGTTCCCTCATGCTGAGTATGATAATACACCTGGCAGTGGTACTTCCTGTGCAACTCATTCACTGTTAGTATCATTAGTTTTGGTGCAACTTCATCACCCAAACTACAAGTTAAAACCTCTGTTGCAGGGGAAGACTATGCTGTTTTTTTTTGGCTAGACTTCAGTTCATCAAGTGAGTCTTGCACTCCTCCCTTCCGTCTTTTCTAAGGTTCAGTTAAGATTACTGACGATGCTATCTACAGTTCTCATCTCTAACTATCAACATGTTTGGCAACACCAACACTTCCAGCTTGGTCCCCATGCTCAATAGCATGAACTATCGCACCTGGGCAGAAGCCATGCAGATGTACTTGCACTTTCAGAGCCTTTGGCATCCAGTCATGATCTGCAGCTGTTCCACACCCATGGATGCTATGAACATCCAGAAGGCCAAGCAAGATGCTATCAACAAATGGGAGGATGAAGATGATCAGGTTGTCAGTGCTATGCATCTCTGCATTGAGAAGCACCTGCTTCCTACCTTTGACCCCAACCAGACTACCAAAAGTGTCTGGAATGACCTCAAGGATAAGTATGATGTTATGACCTCTGCTGCCACCTTCATCAAGTTCAAAGTGCTCAACATGCTTGTCATCCCTGAAATGTCTCACCCCACTCCCACCTTCGCCAGGCTCAACAGCCACTTTGCCCACCTCCACAAGCTGGACTACAGCATTTCTCCAAAAATATCTGAGATGATTGTTTTAACCAAAATCCCCAAGTATGCCGATCATGTCGTCCATGCAGCTAACACTACATCCATTGCTGCCTCCTCAACAGCAGCATCTTCATCATCTAAAGCTGCCTCCTCCCTGACCATTAAGGTTACCACCCTCACCAACTATAAGAAGCAGGTCACAGTAGCCTGGCTCAAGAATGTTGCCATGCACCCAATCAAAGGTGCACCTTCCAGCCCTCAACAGGCCAACAAGAACTCCATTGTGAAGCAGAAAGGAGGAGACCCAAAGTTCCAACAGCAGCAGGGTCAGGGACAGGTGTCAGGCCAGTCAAGTCAGGGGGAGAATAAGACGCAACACAAGCACAGCAACCACTCGAAGCAAGGGGAGGAAAAGCAGAAGAAGGCCAAACAGGGAGCGCACACCAATGCATCCAAGGCTATGGCCTCATTTGCCTTTGCTGCCAGATCCTCCACATTTTTTAATTCTAGCCTGTCCTTGCCACTGCCTGCTCTCACCTCTCCCACCATTAATCCCCATGTCCTCTCCCATTGCCCTGCCTCTGCTCAATATGGTCCTTCCATGTTCCCTCATACTCAGAATGCCATCTCCCTCCTTCACTGCATTAGCGAGATACTGACTATTCAGACCATCCATAACATGGATAAGGTTGCCAACTGCCACCTCGAGATGCATGAAACTTCATTTGCCCCTGTATGCCAGCTCTTCTCTAGAATTGAGGAGCTTCCCACTTCCGTGGACATTGAAATGTCTGCAACCATCACTGAGGTCGATGATACATTGGCTGACACTGACGAAGTCACCCTCAGCTGGTCTGATCATGAGAAAGATTGGTTCCTGGCCCAGTTCTATGATGAACCACCAGTTGAATCTGAGGAAAAGGATTCCCCGTGTGATCATTTGCCCACTATCTGTTACAATCCATTCTTGTATCTACTCTTTTTCCTCTACTTTGCTCTAACACCTCCCTCGCCTATGTCTTTCCCATTTGTGACTCACTATATTGTGACTCATTCTACTGTGACTCATCACCGGTCTCTATCAGTACCTTTTCATCTTCACAACCTTAAACCTCATAGCCTCACCCAGGTTCTATTCCGAACCCTTCCCCTCCACCCCAGGTAGCTCTGCTTTTCATTTCTGGTCTACTTCCTCTGTTCACACTCTGTTCATGCCCTTGCTGTAGTACCCCTGCTTGGACACCATGCACACACTCTTCCCTTTGCCCAATACTTACCATTCCTGACTTGGTCTGTGCACAGTAGGGTACATTATTTAATCCACTAGCTAGCACGGTTGTACCCTAGCTTAGCTTCCTGAATCTCATCCTTGAAGCTCACTCTTGTGCAATCTGCCTTTGCCTGTCACTGGACCAGCTTGGACTTTCGCAACTCTTGTTCTTGACAACAAGGCTTTAGATCTGAGTTGACTGGGGCCTTAGACCTTTGATCTTCACCTCCTCCTGTGCCCTTGCTCCCCCTTTGTTACGTCCACGACCATCGGCTAAAGCTCGGCGACCACTTCGATAACAAGTGGATCAATACCCGGCAACTGAACGCTCAGCAAAGAGCAGTCTCAATCGTCCAAGGTAAGGGATACAGTCCTGCGCGGGTACAGGGGTTCCTTCCGCACCACAGGAGGGGAACTAGAGGTGATGTCACTTCAGCTCTAGTTGACTGAGAAGGTTCTCTGCCAAGAGTTCGAAGCTAGGTATAATGGATCAGATCTAAGTTAAGATACAACCGCGTAAGGCGGGCCTATATATAACTAATGAAGAAGACCTGTGTGGGTCCGTGAGGAAGAGTCCATAAAAGGTAGCTGGTACCAATAGGGAGCAATAGAGCGAGGTATATTAGCACTGGAGTCTATAGTAAGAGTCATGGGGAAAGCCACCGAGAGAGAATAGGAACCGAGCCAATAGCTAGGCGATCAACCGGGATCAATAGACCTCAGAGGATCACGGGAGAAGTAGAGAGACTGAGTCCGCGAATAGATATTGAGTCGTGCTGTGCAACACAGCAGTGGTAATACAGCCGAGGGGCGATGACGAGGGGAAAGGCATGAGGCCAGGGATAGCCGGGGGAAACCAGTAAGAGCCGTGTTCAGGGGCGATGAACAAGAACACAGTCGGAGGGAATCAAGGTGTGACCAGGAATGGAAAATGAGGTGTAGCCGGGGGCCAGATACGGGAGAGCCGGGCTGGGTAACGTGAACCGAGGAAAAGTGTAACACCCTTGCCCATGTCTTTGCTCCTGTCCTTGCTCCTTTGTCAAGGGCTTCTACCTTTCAGGTCTATGGTCGCCTCTCTCCAGTCAAACCGTAACACTATCTCCTATACAGCTGACTCACAAATGTTTGCCCCACAGTGTGTGCATTCATTAGTCTCATGTAGCTCGCTCCCTGTAGTAGATAGTAATGACAATATATCTATTACACTGCCTGAACTGTATACAATATGTGATACCTGTAACAAGCACACTGGTAAAGGCAAAAAGGTTGTCAGGGATTACTATCATGATTTATGGCTTTTAGACTCTGGTGCTTCATTGCACTTTTCATCACATTTTAAGGATTTCATTGAGTACAAACCCTTCAACAGACCACAATATTTCAACACTGCAAATAATGTAGCTTCTATTCTATGAATGGGCTCTATTCTGATCAACTGGGAAGATACCATTATGCAACTATCACTGGTTATCTACATGCCAGATTGTAAGATCAACCTAACCTCTATGGGTACACTGCTGCATGATCCCAAGCTTAGTGTGCGAAATTCACCCAGGCATATTGATTTCTACCACCGTAAGCAACACAGAGTGGTTCTGTCATTCCATTCTCATGGAACCAATACTATGTATTGGGTATGTGCTCCTGCTGTTCTGCATCAGCAACATCAAAATGCAGAAACTATCAATATGTTTCACTTTGAGCTCATCCATCGACAGCTTGGTCACCTCTCATGCAATGTTATCAAAGCTGCAAGGAAGCATGTCAAAGACTTTCCAGAAATCTTAATTCCATTGAAAGCACCTTTTTGTCCTGGTTGCGAACTTGGCAAACAATCCAATTTGTTATTTCCTCATAGTGAGTGACATGCAAGTGTGCCCTTTGAGTCGATTCATTCAGATCTTAAATCTTTTGAGATTGAATTGTACCACAAGTACAAGTACATGATTGTCTTCTACAATGATTATACTTCACATGGGTGGATCCAATGTATCAAAACCAAGGATCAGGTGTTACATGCCTTTAAATAGTTTATGGCCATGGTGAAAACCCAATATACATAACATCACAATCAAGGGCTTTCACTCAGATGCTGGTGGGGAATTCACCTCCAAAGCCTTTAAGGAATACATGGCCAATTATGGCATCAAAGTTCTCCAGTCTGCACCTCATGTGCATCAGCAAAACGGCAGAGCTAAGCGATTTATTCACACCATCATGGATAAGGCTCAGGTGATGCAACTTCACACTTGCCTCCCTGATTCCTATTGGGAGTTTGCTGTTGATCATATAGTCCATGTGTACAATTGTACACCTCTGGCTCGTATGAACTGGAAGACCTCTTCTGAGCTCATCTCAGGGGAACAGCCATCCATCTCGCACCTTAGGATATTCAGATGTGGTGTCTATGTGCATCTTTCCAATGAGATCTGTACAGGCAAGCTGCAGCCTAAATTGCAGCTAATGATCTACTTAGGAGTAGCTAATGGATCAGGCTCCAATTGGCTATTCATGTGCCCAAACAATGCATTGTTTGTGAGTGCTCATGTCATATTTGATAAGCACCTATTTCCTCACTGCCCAGGGGCTAAGTCTCATAGGCCCATTAGTTGCACCCCTTGCAATCCTTCACCTCACCACGATACAGATAGGCACTCAGAACCAGAGGATTACTCCAATGACTCAAACATTGGAGTGCCTTGTGCCCATGAAAAAGTTCCTGATCGCAAAGCTCCAAGTCCAGAGCTCCCTACAGATGAAGAGGAAGAGCCAGCACCTGCTGCACCACCTCCTCAGGCACCCCAGACTCCTCTAAGGATACCTTGTCCACCTACAGCACCTCCTGCATTATCTAGAAAATTGGAGTGCCTTCAGTGCCCACCTATCAAACCTGATAATATCTATGGTGAAAAAAGGGATTTTATAAAACAGGTTAAGGACATTGATAGGATATTCTGATGAAAGGATAT
>JBBPSX010000457.1:0-12523 GCA_038093815.1 Neoboletus cf. brunneissimus | reverse complement strand
TCTTCATCAGGTAGCTATGTTAAGCAAGCGCAGGATCTGACCCCACTTACGTCGCTTAGCTGTGAGGGCCGCCAGTGATATGGCTTCCGAGGTCGGTGTGTTGCTGCTGAACTCATCGTCCCATTTTGCGTTCTCGGATCAGGTGCAACCGGGGGCTTTGGTGGAGGCTTTCCGTGTCCCACCAGTCTGAGTTGGGGACATTGGAAATCGGATGGACAGGCCCGGGTGGTTGTATTGCAACAGACGAATCGGTAGCCCCCCACCAATTCCCTATCTCTTCCTAACTTGCTCATCCCACCGTGCCATGCGAATGTATGCACAATGTGGGTCACATCGGTACCCGTCCTCCTCCTTCCCTAGTGGACTGTGGCCCTTCGGAACCCGGCTTGTTCTCCATAGGGTCTATGCATATATACTACGTATTCTGAGCTGAACGGCGTACGCACAGGTGATCCAGCTGTTTCAAAGGAAAGAGAACATGGGCATCGTTGCAACGCAGGGTCTCTTCCATTTGTGGGCGTGTTTGATCTCATTAGTTAGTTCGATCGTTTAGGAACTGCGTGCAAGCTGAGCTGAAGCGATAATCATGGGCGCGCAAGCATCCGCATCTTACGACAATGCTGTTATCGTTAGCTGTCGGTGGCCCACTCAAGTAATGCCACGACACAGTTTGGGATCATATCATGCGCACAGAAGCTTTGGTACCACTGCAGCTTCAGGACTTCTGATTCCCGCTAGAGGCCATAGGGTGGGGTTAAATTCTAAAGGAAATTTAGGTGAGTATTTCGACCGCAAATGCAGTATGTATGACAACTGTGTTCTCTCCGCGGCAAACAAGTATGCTATTTGCACTGCCTTCCATTATCGCCCCATCCTGATCGCGTAC
The DNA here is from genome assembly GCA_038093815.1 of Neoboletus cf. brunneissimus. Classification (NCBI taxonomy): domain Eukaryota; kingdom Fungi; phylum Basidiomycota; class Agaricomycetes; order Boletales; family Boletaceae; genus Neoboletus; species Neoboletus cf. brunneissimus. Next base: position 11,637 of record JBBPSX010000457.1, on the reverse strand, counting down.
ATCACGCGTCATTCCGAACGAGTTTTTAAATAAATATCTAATACACCATGCAGAGGATATAACAACCAGTGTAACCAAGGGATGGACCGCTGGCGACCTCCCTCTCCTCGACTCTCATTCATTCTTTGTCGCCGATCCGTCCGAGACATCGCTATTTCTCTTGTACCTGCCATGTCCTCCCACTTACAGTCCGCTCTGCAGCTTCTCCAGATGAATGACTATGTGTCTCGTACGGTCGCTCGCACCTTCTGCAAAAGACTCATCTTATGCACCAGCACAGTTGTTATTGTCACTGCCGTCGTATATGATTATCGTGAGTGATGCTGTATATGTACACACTGTCCCTTTTCTTCTGAAGTGACCGTTTCGATCCTACCACTACAGTCCTCACCTTTCCGAGAGAGGTACGTCATTGCGCCGTCCACATCATATCAATCAACTGACCATATTTGAAGGTAGACTATGTTTGGGTGAGCAATAGTTACTAACATCCAGCAGCCTTCGCGCTTCTAACAGTCCCACAGTGCAGGCCCTGGACCTGGGTCTCTGCAATCTTTGTCCTGGTGTGTATAAGGGCTCGGAAGACACCTTATTTCAGGAGTTTGGAACTGACACCTCTGTAGGTCCGCTATCTCGGCCTCTGTTTTATCGTGTAAGTCTATGCAGTGCCCATAGTAAATGATGCGACTAAGAATTAAACTGTGCCCAAGTCTCAATGGCTTCGGTATGCTCAGAATTAAATAGGAGGTTAGTTGAGCTGATTTGGTGCATTCGCAGCGAGCAGTACCTTTGTCCCTGGCCCTGTCAGAGTCGGTATTTCTGCTTTGCACCTCGTCTGTTCCTAAGATGATGACCATATTCTGGCAGACGTACGTATCTAAATTCAAACCGAAAACTATCTGTGTTGATAACAGTTCGATAGATGTAAGTGGATTGATTTTGCTGATTGTCACACAATGGGCTGACGCAAGGATGTTCCAAAGGTACCATAATGAATCTGGTAGCTGTCTGGGCATACGAAATATTCTTTACAGCTGCTGATTGTGAGTTACTCTACCTTCCTGATGCCTTTCTCCAGACCACGATTTCAATTATAGATGTTATGATCCTGCGGGTGTATGCAATGTGGAATCGATCCAAAGCAATTTATTGGGTCCTCTTGTTCATCTATGTTATACAGGTTATTTGCGCCTTTGTGTTTACAGGCATCTTCGACAATCCCAATACCTACTTGCCAGGTACGTCCGGAACCGAATTGCACACGTCACTGCGTCTCACGGAGGCGACCGTTCGTCACGCACCACCCATTTCTCTAGTCACAGTCGTTCACTGGCCACTGATCGATCTCTCGTTCTGCAATTACTCAGATAACAGCACAACACTGCTTGACCTGTTTTCGAAAATCCCGCGATTTATTCTCAGTGCTACACTTCTGGTTCTCGCCGTCGCGCAAACATTGAAGCAGTCAATTGACATGTACAATGCGACGAAACAGTGGCAGCCCAATCGGTACATGCAACAACTCGTTAGAGATGGCATTTTTTATTTCCTTGTGTACGTCTCGCTTTTGCGCTCTCTCGTCCGTCGCTATCATGGCCTCCCATCCATCTTACTCTTGAGTACTTCTCCGAAAACTGACTACCCCGTTGTTTTCCTCTGAACTGCTAGGAACACGTTTTTCAACATTACTAGGATAGTTACAGCTGAGCCTTCGATGAACAGCACTCTGGTACTCTTCCTCACCTTGTATGGTTACATACTCGTATGCCCCATTGTACCTCGGTTCATAATCAGCGTCCGAGAGCTGTATGACCGTGACATCCGTCGTGGCGGTCAGGGGATTGACAGTGGGTTTGGTGTGTTGTCGCAGCCTATTGCCGGTCTAACCGCAACCGTGTCCGCGATTGCGTTCGCGGATGTCCCCTTGGAGCAGGAGCAGGTCGTGGAAGGGGACACGCACGAATCAGAGGCGATTATACTCGAACCGTTGGGAGATGGCACGTGTGAGGTTTGAACGAGGATTGTAAGTGAAAATCGGGGACGAGCGTGAGCGCTGGGGCGTTGGTGATAAAAAATAGTGGAATGGTCTATTTGGAACAGTGGCTTGTCGTGTTTATCTTACCTGTGCATATGCCTCGCCTTCTGAATTCGATGTATCATATATATCTCCAAGCTCCATTATTTGGAGGAAGTTTCTTCAAGTTCTGGGTCTGTGCTGCTCACCTTTTCGGGACCTGACATGTTGTTCATACTCCTCGGGCACTTGCTACGACGTATACAACGGAACCAAAGGCTACTATCGTGGGTGAGTATTGTGACCGTATGTCGCGGCAGGTATGGGCTCGGGCACTCAACGGTTGTCCTGTTTCCACCGCAAACGGCGTTCATCCGTCGGTCCACGTTTCGTTCGTGCATCGTACTGATGCGCGAGATTGGTTTTGTATGCAGGATCGCAATGCAACCAGAGGGTTCAACGTTTCGGTAACATCCAAACTTGATGACCAGGCGCTACGTTGGCTGGTCCTTCCGTCCGACAGGGCAACGTTTGCACCCGAGTGGACGCACTAAGAAAAAGCAGGGCCTTGCTCGAGATTGAATATCAATGTTCTATTCGGCCGTTCCTGCATGTGGTTGTTGCGTCGTGGCCGTCGGGGATGTACCTATATCAGTCTCGTGGGAATGTCTACTCCTCCCCCCCGGGAGAGCGCTGAAGAAAGGTGAGCTCGCTTCATTGACGCCGTGATGAAATGGAATGGGGAGACGCCATCTGATTCTGGTCAAGCTGATCGACGAAATTGAGCTCACGAAAGAGCACGCACACATCCGACTGACCGTTTGCTCGTTCCGGGTACTGTACATCGATCGATTGAACGTTAAACCCGCCGTACTTGCGCGTCGTCGAGTGAAAATCCACGTTAGAGTGTTACCTTGATGTCACTAGAAGGTGTGGAGTGTTTCCTCCTATACAAGGGGGTCAGGACAAAGAGAGATCGCTTCGGACTGTTGGGAATCGCAAAGTGAGTCTCAGACATTATTGCCATGTCGTTGTGCTGAACTGTAGCTGAAAGGAAAGCCAAACAGTGAGAAGGGAAGAGACTTGCCAGGCTATAGCGTATTCACAGCCACTCACATTCGTCGCCACAACGTCTCGACAGTGGACACCTGTCTCATGTCTCGTCCGTATCCCGACAGCGACGCCAACATCTACACGGACGACGGGAACGCTTGATTCTCTCTGCCTGACGGTCGGCTGGCACTTGTTCGACCACAGTTTCAATGCCTCGTTACCGCTCACCACCTCCAGCCAACTTCCTTTTGATAGGGAAGGCGATACTTGCAGAGCCTCGTTCGTATGAAAATGGTCATCCGTTCTCAAATGGCCCGCGAAGGTTCGTCCGAGTCCTCAACGGTCTCCCCTCGGATCACCTCAGGTGTTTCAATCATCTCTATTCCGGGTGAATCAACTGTTACCCATAAACAAGAGGTCGACACATGCAACGTGACAAGTCCGTATGCGAGGCCTTCGATGATAGGATCACTTCGTGTTATTCATGGGTTTGTCCAAGAAGACGTGTGCGCCTTCTAATTGCGTTCACGATCCAAGTCGATGTTGTTCTAGGCGGCCCTTGTAACAGATGTCACTCCAGCACCCGAACCGGATGTCGCGTCTCGTGCAAGTTGACGTATGGATCGGAAACTCCTGCTTACGGTGTTGCGGTAGACCGAAGACTGGCTGAACACAGTCCACCCCACCATTCTTCGTAGTCTTCCTGGAGAGCGAGATTTACCCCCAAACGTAAGTTGCCACCGTGTTCTGAATCGTCTTTCTCATGTTTTTGGTGAAGGATTATACACAAAACGATCAGTCAAGAAGAACAGTATGTCCAGGATCTTGATTCGGTTGAAGCTATTCGTCGCAATTGTTCCCAACATATGGCTCTTCGCTCACCTTTGGTTAGTTATCCATTCGCCCGCTCCGCCGCGCAACGCACATCATGCCTACTGCTCAACTGGGTGAATTCATCGAAGAGGTGTCTGGTAACATCCTCGATCTGCGAGAATGCAACAAGCGACTCGTGGAGGCGATGTATGTTCGTCAGCGCGAGCAGTCCCCGATCATTCAGAGGATTGGAGACGTTTTCGTCGACACTGCTAGAAGCTTCCGATACGCATATCCCACCTATGTCGCTCGTCTTCCTTTGGCCGAAAAGAAATTCAAGGAAGAGATCGAGGCGAATGCTAATCTGAGGCTTTTACTCGAGGTTCGCGGCGATATCTATGCTGGGTACCATCGAGTCTTTGGCTTACTTTTGTATGGTTCCGTTTGGTTTGTAGGAATGTTCCCGCCAATCTGTAAGACAGCAAGAGTCTCGACGTTTGGACTCGAAACATTTCTTGTCTCGACCCTCAGAACATCTTCAAAAGCATCCTCTTGCCCTCGAAGCGATCATGAAGGAAACGACGGAGGGCAACCCGGACGCGTATTACCTAGCAGAAGCTGTCCATGCTATCAAGGATCTACAAAATGTCGCTCAACTGCGTACGTTCCAGACTGCGATGGGTAAGGGCCCTACCATAAAGTGGGAATGGCATGACCTGGTTCCAAACGAACCAAGGGAAGGTTTGAGCAAATCCGAGGTGAAACGCCAGGCGCGAGCAAACCATCTTTAGAGAAAGGTGTCTGAGATTGAATGATACTTCCAGGATCATCTTCGAACTTATCAAGGGTGAAATGGGGTACGTGAAGGATCTGGAAAACATTGATCCGGTACGAGACGATGCCTAGGTGACCTGGGTAACAATACCTGAGCATCTCACTTTGTTAGATGTATATCCAGCCACTGCGGATGCAAGACCCTCCCATTATCCCTCGGGAAAGGTTGGAGAGCTTCATCACAGACGTGTTCCACAATTTCGCAGAAATTCATGGTCATCATCGCAAGTGACTTGATCAGCTGCAGGAGAGATCCAGCGCGAAGAACACCCCATGATCAAGAATGTCACAGCGGCGGTGTTTGATGCTGCGTTGAGTTTCAGAGAAGCTTACATGGAGTATATTCCGCATTACCCGATTGCAGCGGACAGAATAGACGACGAGATGGCCAACAACGCTGATTTCAAGACCTTTGTTGACGTATGTATACTATTTCACCACGAGTTCACCTTGCGGTGCTGATCTCATCCGCAGCAATGTACGCGTCATCCCGACGCCCATCGTCTAGACATGAAAAGCTTCATCAATCGACTTATATCTCGACTCTTGCGATACAAGTTGCTTCTGAAAAGCATATATGAGGAGACTCAATCGAATCACGAGGACCACGAGGTCATCCCTCAGGTTCTCGAGATCGTCAAGTCGCTTGGAAAAGACACCGAGCCAGGCGTCGAGTTGGCGAAGCAAAAGGTACAACTGTGGTGCTACAACTCAAATATGGTGTTTAAACCGGGGGAAGCGGTGGTAAGTACATTGGTGACATTTGTAACCGTCGAATGTTGACGAACCTGGACGCAAGGATATGGACTTGCTGAATGAGAGTCGATCATTAGTTTATGCTGGCAAACTGTTGAGACAGCCAGAAACCAGTTTCGAGTGGAATGGGTGGACTGAACTCTTTGTCCTTCTGTTTGACAATTATTGTAAGTCATCATAATCCACTCATCCTTTTTTCTCGTTGATGAGTGGCATGTAGTGGTCCTGACGAAGACGAAGGAGAAAGATGGCGTGACAAAGTATTACGTGAATCGCAGGGTTAGTTGTTCGCAAACGATCCTATACCCTTCGAAGCTAAATGCACGCATAGCCTATTCCTTTGGACCTGTTAAATCTCACCAGCTTCTTGGACCCGCCGACGCAACGAAGTGCGTGCATTCTACGTCTAGGCCTTGGCAATAGACATGGCGATACCGCCGGACCCACGACACCAGGTAGCGGCGTGACTGATAGTGCGGTGGACTCTCGTCTCGTCTACCCCTGCACAATTCATTACAGCGGGAGACTTGGTGGTTTATACACGCTGTTCACAGAGAGCCCCCAGGCACGGGCGGAGTGGAAGCAAAGGCTGGAAGAAGCGATCGGTCTGCGCAAGGTTGTTCAGGAGTCTAACAAAGTGTTTGAGATGGAACCGCTCAGCACGGATACCTTCTTCGGGCCTGCCATCTCGGCAAGTGCGACCGCGCCATCGTGGAACCACGGAAATTCGTTTACCGGAAAGGTGACGTGCTCTGTGCCGTTTAGTGAGTCATTCTGTTGAGCTGTAATCGTGAATTCTTAATGAGCATCATCCGCAGCTACGAGGGATGGACGGGCGCTCGTTGCGATTGGATGTGCAGAGGGCGTGTGGATCGGCTTTAGACATGATTCTCAATGTAAGTTTTCTGGTTGCTGATGATCAGAGATCTAATCTCCCTGTTCGGTCTCAGCTATGTGTCGTGTGCTGCACCTCAAGATGGTTACACAGTGTGCGATGTTGGAAGACTTTGGGATGTTCCTCGTCCTGGCAGACAAGGTACGTTCGTCACCCTATCATAACGTTGCGGAAAGTATAAAGAACGGTTGCCTAGGTCTTATTCGCCTATCATATAGAAGCACTTGTTCCATCGTCACCGCAAAGCGCGCATACACCTCAGACCCCTCGGCGAGTCAATGGTACGCGGGACGTCCATTTCTTCAGTGTCGGTAACCAAGGCGGTCGGACCTTGGTTATCTACAAGAAGAAAAAAGGCGTATGTCATATTCATAGATTCCATCTATGAGCCTTGCTCATGCTCTCGTAGCCTGACAGCGTTTTCCGTGTGCTCGAGCCTGCTGTCGAGAAAATCAACGAACGATCCAAGACTCCTGCTTTGTTCACGTCGAGGTTTGGTATACAACCTGCTCGGTCGGAGTGGTTCCGTTTATACAGGGTGCGTCGCGTGACTACCACCTTTACTTTGGAGTTGACTTTTTCTTGCTGTCAGGAATTCTTCTTGCCCGTCGAATCGTTCGACTTGGTCTTTTTGAGAGCAAAGATTGCGATCCTTTGTACCAAAGGTTTTGAAATCATGGATCTTACTGAGTATGTTAACCTATTGATATTAATACTGTGTTTTACTGACATCATGATCACCAGCTTCAAGAGTGTTACGATTCCTCTTCGTGACGATGGTCACGAGCGGTTGGCAAAACGTTGCGAATCGTGCAAGCCAATGGGTGTGTTCCGCGTCGACAATGAGTTCTTGTTGTGCTATGATGGTATGGTATCATGACAATTATCCAGTCCACTACTCACCTAGTCAGAGTTTGGCATTTACGTGGATAAACACGGAGCACCAAGCCGTCCCATGGGAACGATCGAGTGGGAGGGTACTGCGGAGCGCGTGGCCATGCACTGGCCATACATCCTCATCTTTGACTCGCGATTTATCGAAGTGAGACACGTCTTGAACGGTCTTCTTACCCAGATCATTCCTGGGAATGAGATTCGATGCATCTGGGATGGGCGAGGTACGTCTGGCACAGCGGCCACCGCAGGTGCAGAAGGACTCCACCAGGAGATGGTTCCCGATCCCCGAATACACACCGTCATGTCCGCACCCGAACCCTTGGGTCAGACTGGACAACCTGGCCGACCGCGGGCGATCGCACAACACGTTTTCGAACTCGTACCGACTGTTCCTCTTTACCCGCCTGGTTCGTTGGCATCCCCATCTCAGTCTGCGTGTTTCCAGCAGTCCAATTCGCCTCCACATTCGCCGAGCATAATGGTTTGCTAATTCACGGAGCTAAAGGGGATGAAACGTTGACGTTGGATGGGAATTCCTCTTTCCTTTTTCTTCCCATACCTCGTCCGAAATCAGTGTCTGCTTTCTTTTCTCTTGTCACCCCCTATTATCCTCCTCGGATCCATTCCCCTTGTCGTCATGCGATAATTCCGAGTCGTAAGCGTCTTCACCACCCAACCCGAGTGTTGGCTGATTTTTTTCTCTTCACGTGTCGTAGACTCGGAGGTCCCAGTAGGTCTGATATGACGGTATTTGTGATACCCTCGTTATGCGAATAAATTTTTTCTCTCTTTTCTTCTTCCGCCAGCGTGAGGGTCATTCAGTGAATCGGAGTAGAGTGGTGACCACCCCGTCCAAAAGAGGAAATGCTTCGCCTCAGCTCCCTGAGTTTATTATCCCACTTGATTTGAAACCCTACCAACTCTCGCAACTCGTGAACAACCCCATCGCACAAAACCCATCCGATTTAACATTGTCGTTGCACAATCCTACGAGCCACCCTCGCAGAATGTCATGCAGAAAATGGTATCAGTGAGGTATGCATCGCGTCACGGAGCAGTTCTCATGGTGGGCACAACAACTTTGTTGACGGGCAGGCAGGAAGTATGCAGGCGAAACCGGTGTTGCCGTCGAAATGCATGATGATGTTTCCGTACGAACATTGGGCCTTGTCTATCTCGTTTCGTGTATCCCAGTATGCCTCTTCCTCGCGTATCACCTCTGCATTCAAATACACACTCTTCCAGAAAATTTCGAACAGCCATGTATGATGGTCGCATCTGTCATTTCCCTGGACCATAATTTCAATTGCAGTGGTAACGATCTTGCATGTGCATGCAACGTGAAAACAGTCTGAAAAATATGGGAGACGAATGTACGCACCGAACTTGAACCACCCCATACTCACGTTCACTACTGTAGGCGTCGGACAGGTGGACGTCGCATTCATGTATGTGTCTCCCTGGTGTTCGAATGGCCGTGCTCACACACGAGTCTCATTGACGCCAGCGATGCCTTCAAACGCTCAATGACAAGTCGCCGGACCCACCACGAGTAAACGGCATCATGAGCATCCGCATGGAAGCCACAGAAATACCATCGATTTCCCTCAGGTATTGTGGTGAGCGGTTTCTGTGAGTTCTATCAATGTGGCATGTGGGCCACTCTGATCATCTGCATGGCGCATTCTTATACCTTTCTCTCCAAAGGAATTTAGAGAGCCCCTTAGTTCCATATTCCGACGAACAGGCAAGATGGACAACCCGATTGACGGACTCTCACAACACCTTGACACGTTCTGTACTGGGGTTAGAGGCTGGCCCGAGCTGGTGGGCACTCACTTATGCGAGATGTAACCAGTACGCTTTCATCCCATGTGATGATCTACACTGATGAGTTGCCCAGACACGAATAGTGTGGGTCCGCATCCAGGAGAACAAAGAGAAATATGAGGTAGCTTTCTTGACTCTGGTAATGAAGCTGACATGGAATGCCTTCAGCTGACGTCGTCCAATCCAGCAATTTGATAAACTTCCACCCACGAGCATGGACATGATGAATTTATTCCTCAATACTGGCGAAGGGTGGTGCGAGTGAGGTTGGCGTTGCTCAAGGCTTTGGCGGTTGACGATGAGGCAGAAGCGTGACGTACAAATATACGATGATGCAGGGAAGGGCAGAGGCGAGGCGAGTGTTTCGAGACATTGTGAGTCGGGTGTCTCATAATCTGTCGTCCTGACTTAGGCCAGATTGCTGAAGCACCGCATCAGCCTACTCCTGATTCAGACAACCGCGCGGTAAGCTCTTGGTTCCAGCTAGGCCTCTGACTTAACCATAGGTGCACAAGCATCCGCACGTCATGACATACTTTTTGATGATCGCAGTTCAGATCATTGTTGGCAGACGCAGCCGCGGTTCTTCGCAGCACTTGCACAGTTCCCCCACGAAGATGAGGTGGTCGTTGATGTGCGTAGTACTTTGATGGGTGGTTGGCAGGGATGACTTCTGATTCTTCGTCATCACTAAAATTCTAGTTACTGGACCATTACCCAAATTCCCTTGAGGTGCTCTTCCGAAAAGCGAGCCTTTCGTGCATGCAGTTCGAGCATTGCGACTACCTTCTTTTTTTATTTTATACAAACGCATTCTGCAACCGAAACAGACATCCATGATCTTCGTCCGTGTTTACAGTCCAGCTAGGGCTGCGAGCCAGTGTAGTGCCCGCCCTCCAAGTTTGGATGTTATCAAAATATTGAATCTGCGTGCAAACCCAACCTCATCCACAATACGACGAATGGACGAGACGTCTTTCAAGTACATAGACCGATGGATTGATGCCGTGCGTGGTGAGAAGAGGACAACCATTCATCCTAGTCTCTGTCACAATATTGCATAGGTCGTGAGCAGGTTTGCAGCACAGACCAATCGCGCGCGTAAAGGAGAAGCTCCCTCGAGATAATGGGAGTGTTATATATATATATATAATACATCGAGTTCAGAAGGCGAGGCATATTCACAAGCAAAATAAACGTTCCGAGTCACGGTTCGAGGTACTCCATCCTCTAGTTTTCACCAATGCCCCAGCGTTACGCTCGTCCCTTATTTCCACCCCAGATCCTCGTTCAAACCTGACGTCTGTTGTCTTCCAATAATTCGACTTGAACTGCTTCCGATTCGTTCGCGTCCCCTTCCATGACCTGATCCTGCTCCAGGGCGACATCCGCGAATGCAATCGTGGGCATGGTCATGTTTTGACTGGCAACTGACACACCGAATCCGGAGTCAATCCCCTGGCAGTTACGAAGGGTGTCACGGTCATACAGCTCTCGTACGCTGATGATGAACCGAGGCAGAATGGGGCATATCGATATGTTACTAAAAACGAGCAGGAAGAGCACCAAAGTGCTATTCATCGAAGCCGCGTTTTCGACGATGGTAGCTTGAATAATGAAAAACATGTTCCTGGCGATTCAGAAGAAGAGAACGGATTGGTTAGCTTTCGGACGGGCACCCAAGAGCAAGATGGATGGGAGGTCATGATGGCGAGAGAGAGGTAGAAGAGCGAGACGTACACAAGGAAATAAAGAACGCCATCTCTGATGAGTTGTTGCATGTATCGATTAGGCTGCCACTGCTTTGTTGCTTTGTACATCTGGACTGACTGTTTTAAGGTTTGGATGGCGGCGAGAATGAAAAGTGTAGCACTGAGGAAAAACCGCGGGGTTCTAACATACACATAAAGCAGGACTGCGGTGTTGTTTAATGAGGGATTGCAAAAAGATAAATCGATCAGTTGGACCACTGTGACTAGAGAAGTCGGTGGAGTGTGACAGAATAACCACCCTTGTGTAGTGCTGTGCCAGCCTGGCTTGGCCTGAAAGCCCCGGCTTGGGCCTGGCTTAGGGGGGCTAGGGCCTTGACAAAACACAGGCCAGGCCTCAAGCCCCTAAAAGCCCCCATTAGGGGCTTGGCCTGGCCCAGAGGCCAGGGCTTATGCTGAAGCCACGGTATAGGAGCCAGAGGCTCCCTACAGTTACATTCCCCACTTTTCCCTTTGTCCAGGCTTCCAGTTCTACATTCCATCATGTCATGTGTCCAACAAATCTGGTCTGAGGTACATCCTGTTATGGTTCGACCTTGGGAGGGGCGACTGTAGACCTGAAAGGTGGAAGCTCAAACGAGAGGGGCAGGGGTGAGGGCAAAGCCATGGTGTGAAAGGATGCCTAAGGGCATGGATGCAGGAGGAGACGAGGATCAAGGATCCATAATCTTGGTCAACTCAGGTCAAAAGCCTTATTGTCAAGTACAAGGGGTGCGAAGGACTAAGCTGGTCCAGTGACAGGTGAAGTGGGATTGCACAAGGGTGAGCTTCAAGGT
>JBBPSX010000456.1:0-12544 GCA_038093815.1 Neoboletus cf. brunneissimus | reverse complement strand
TTAGCCATGAGTAACTGCTACCATTGATACACCAACACTTTGTTTATATTTGTTTATGTGTAAGAGCTATTTACTGAACAATCAAAAAGTGCAAAACATTGGGACAATTTTGTGAGTCACTGTATGATCCCTGAATATGGACTTGGCCACCAAGATATTCCAGTCCTTGACCATGGATCCCCTCATCCTCCAGGCTGTTCAGAGCATGAAGGAACACATTTCTCTTTTCAACCACTTGTTCATCATAGATTGGACATTCAAAGATGGGAAGTTGTACTTTAAAGGGAGGCTCTACATCCCTGAACCATCCCAGACAGATCTCATAAAGTCCATGCACAAGTCCATTGAAGGAGGCCACAATGGACACCTCCAGACTGTTGCCACTCTATCCTGGGACTATTGGTGGCCAGAACTTGCCTCATTTGTCCATTGGTTCATAAATGGTTGTGCCACTTGTCAAGAAAATAAGGTTCAAACCCACCCCATGGTTGCCCCCCTGATTTCCCTTGCAGTTGCCAACCCCTGCCTCTTTTCCCACCTGTCAGTGGACCTCATTACAGATCTTCCCCTGAGTCAGGGTTTTAACTCTATCATGGTCATGGTCAACCATGGGCTTAGTAAGGAGGTAATTTTGATCCCTTGTACTAAAACCATCAATGTGGCTGGAATAGCCAAACTTTTCTTTGACCATGTATTCAAACACTTTGGCCTCCATGACAAACTTATCTTGGACAGAGGCTCTCAATTTGCCTCTGCCTTTGTTGCCTGACTCCTCCACTACAATATGGCACTCTCCATATCATATCATCCTCAATCAGATGAAGAAATAAAATGGTATAATTAGGAGTTGGAGACCTATCCACGGATCTTCTGAAATGGTCACTCCCACCAATGGGTCAAACTACTACCCTTGGCCAAATATTCCCACAATGCCAACATACACTCAATAACAGGGAAAATCCCATTCTTTCTCATACTAGGATACCACCCCTGAAGCTATCCTCCAATCAGAAAAACCTTCCTCCCAGCCCTTAAATCCAGACTCACCCTTATTGAGGACTCCTGGAAAAAAGTGGTAGCTGCTCATGAGCTCACTGAACTCCAAATGAAAGACAGGAAATGTGCTCTCTACACTCTTGGAAAGTGGGAGATCACATGTGGCTGAAGGCAAAGAATTTGAAATTGCAGGGTCCTTTACAAAAGTTAAGTCCTAAAAGGACTGTTACAACTCATCATAAGCCCCTATCCTTTTTCAGCTATGCCCCTGTCACATATCTGTGAGAACCTGCCTCACACCTGTACCCCAGCCCTTGCTGCCCTCACTCTTGTCCCTTCTTACTTAGGGAGGCCATCTATGCTCTTAATGTGTCACCCTTACTTGGACCTATGCCTAGTCACCCCTTGGAATCCTTACCTCCACCTCCATCTCTACTTCCAAGTTACCTCCTCTGCTCTGCCCTCTGCACCTCCCCTATTCCCATGCCTACCCAGGAATGCCCTTGTGCCCTGACACCTTGGACCTTTACTGGTCACATCTGGGAATCTTCCCCATCACCATCATTAGTCCTTGCATCTGCCTGGAATCTCCCCCCAAGGTTTCCATGTATGCTTTCTCTTTGTTCTTTCATATTTGACACTTTATCTATCATACCTTTGGAGCTATCTATGCTCACCCCTTGCCCTATTCATGTGTCTTACTGATGTCATGCTGTAGTTTCACACTTCACCCACTTATGTGGCCTTTTTCATCACTCTTTCACACTTGGCACCTTAGCCTGTGTGTCCTTCTGACATTCTCATCCTTGACCCATACCCCTGGCCCATATTCAGGCTCCTCTAGAACATCAGTACTTATATATAACAAGTCTTAGATCATAGTTCTCCATCTTGATCTTACAGAATACCCTCCTAGATGATACTTGTTCCCTAGTTGTCTTCCCTTGTCAATGCTATCCCCTCTTTGATCAGTCTTCATCCATTCTCTGGTGCCCTTGTCAGGACTTCCTTGATATGAAGCTGCCATTTGGTCTACATGTCTGGCCAATCCCAGTTGGAACGTAACAAGGACCAGCCCTTTTGAAATTACCAAAAAGGTCTCCTTGATGGCTTTTCAACTAAAATTCCCGGCCCAATGGAAAATCCACAATGTATTCCACACCTGCCTTCTCTCCCCCTGTTGAAAAACTCACAAGCATGGCCCTAACTTTCCTCATCCCCCTTCAGAACTGGTCAGAACTGAGGAAGAGTACAAAGTTGACTATATTGTTAAACACAAACACAGAGGAGCCCCCTCTCAGAGGCAATATGTACCTCATGCACTGGAAGGGCTATACTGAAGCTAAATGGACTTGGGAATCTGAATGGAACTCTTCCAATGCTTAAGATGCCATAATGGACCATAAAAGGGTAATCCCACATTAATGAAGGCATTCAAAAACCTTCTCTCCATGGCCAATTGTCACACCCCCCTATCTAAACACCTCTCCTGCTTGCCCCTCATTACCCGCCATTTACTACATGTTGTCCTTCTTGAAAACCCACAAGCTGTGGCTGCCCTGGAGAACCTCCCATTTCATGCCACAGATAGACTCACACTGCCTCTCATATTTCTCTATAAACTCTACACCACCATTCACACATATATCCCTTGGGCCTCTGGAGCTGTGGCAGGGAACCCCCACCCTGTCTATGAACATCCTAACACCCCATTCATTCAATTCAACCCTACCTTGGCCACCATTGGCCAAGCCATCAACAAGTTCAAGGAGATTATGCTTGACCTCCTCCATACTGCTGGACTTAACCTGTCCATCTCTCTTCTTCCCATCAAGAACATTGCCGCATTCCTTCACCCCATCCTCTTCTCCTCTTCCCGGGCTAACCAGTAACCTGCATATAATTCATTACATGCATGGTCAAGAATCTACCACCCAAGTTCCTTTAATTCTGTCCCTTACAGTGGTCAGAATCCTTTGATATTTTAGGGACATATGGAGTTTAATATGACCTACCATCCCTTAAATTTTCATAATATTTTACCCAAAGCTTGGTGAGATATTTAATAATCTCTTTTACTATAGCATTTCTACTACCTATAAATGCATTGCTCATTACTATTGTAATTACCAAATACTTAGCCAAGTGTTAGTGTGACAAATAAATCATGTGACCATGAATGAGTCATATTGACTCAGCATGACTCAGTATAACTCATAAATCTCTTGGCATTCATTTTGTATAAAAACCTAGTACTGTTATGTTTGAACCCAGATAGGCCCTGTTACGTTCCAACCAGATAGCTGGAGACATAGACCTGGGAGCTTCTTCTAGTCAAGGAAGCTCTGACGGGGGTGCCAGACAAAAGTAGAAGAAGATCAAAGTAGGACATTGGGCATAGGTGCAAAGTACAGGTGCTACAATGCAAGGGGGATACCCAGGTAAGACAAAGATAAGATACTTGTGTATGAAAAGGTCTGGTATATAAGTGTATGAATAAAGAGGAGCCCAAATGTGGGCCAAGGGCATGGGCGAAGGGTGAGGACGGCAGAGGGATGCGCAAGCTGAGGTGACAAGTGTGAAATAAACAAGATAAAGGCTGCGTAAGCGGGGGCGAAGGGTGAACTACAGCATGACATCGGTAGGATGCATGACTGAGGCAAAGGGTGTGCCGATAGCACCAATGGTAAGGTAAATGAAGGACGGCAAGGTGAATAAGAACAAGAGAAAGCATACAAGGGCACCAGGGGGAGATCCTGGACAGATACAAGGACAAAGGACAGTGATGGGAAAGATCCCCAGATGTGACCAGTAAAGGTCCAAGGTGATGGGGCAGTAGGGCATTCCTGGATAGGCATGGGAACAGGTCTATGGCGGAGGATAGGATGGAGGAAGTAACTCGGAGTGGGGACAAGGGCGGATGACAGATTTAGTCATTAAGTTATCAACTTGCATGGTCAAGTGAAAAGTGACCTAGGCAGGAATTGAACCCACAACCTCAGGTTTAGGCCACCTGCGCTCTACCATTGAGCTACCAGGCCTTGCATTTTGAAGGCACTACCCTGTTAGAAGGGTTGGTATGTGGGCATTTCAGCCAGCACAGGACTCTCTAGGTTTTTGCAATTGAGCATTAGATTAACAGGTTCAAATACACCTTTTGACAGCAGAAGACAATGAATCCGAGTGGTGTCAGGTCATTAGACCAAGTGAAGGGGGTTATGTTAAGGATAATGATGGCCTCCCTGGGCAAGGAGGGACGAGGACAAGGGGCGAGGTACAAGTGTATGGACGGTGCTCACAGGTGTGAGACAGGGGTTGAGCCAAAAAGGGATAGGGGCTGGGTGAGTTGTAACAGGCCTGAGATGTAGACTGGTAGGTGACTTCTTATTGAGGAGGTCCTGACAGGGGCACCAGATGACAGAAGAAGGCAATCAGGAAGGTTGCATAGGCAGGGTACATGAATACAAGGGGTAGCTTTGGTAAGGACAAGCTACAAGTCCAGAGTAGAACCAGTAAGCTGAAGCTAGGGTACAAGTGTACTCAAGAGTCTAGTATAAGTATGTACTATGCAAATGAAGAGGAGCCTGAATATGGGCCAATGGCATGGGCAAAAGGTGAGGACATCAGAAGGATGTGCAAGCCAAGGTGACAAGTGTGAAATAAGCAAATGTAAGGGCCACATAAGCGGGGCAACAGGGAGAATTCAGCATGATGTTGGTAGGATGCATGACTAGGGTAAAGGGGTGAGTGTGATAGCTCCAAGGGGTATGGTAATGAAGAACATCCAGGTGAATAAAAAGAATGAGAAAGCGTACAAGGTGGCCAGGGGGAGATTCTGGGCAAATATGAAAACAAAGGACAGTGATGGGGAAGATTCCCAGATGTGACCTGTGAAGGTCCAAGGTGATGGGGAAGTAGGGCATTCCTGGATAGGCACAGGAACAGGTCTATAGCAGAGGGTAGGACAGAGGAGGTAACTTGGAGTGGGGACGAGGGCGGAAGACAAAGAGTCTGAGTGGTGTCTAGTCATGAGACCAAGCAAGGGGGTCACATTAGGAATGATGACGGCCTCCCTAGGTGAGGAGGGATGAGGATGAGGGGTGAGGTACAAGTGTGAGAACAGTTCTCACATGTGTGAGACAGGGGCTAAGCTGAAAAAGGATAGGGGCTACTGCAAGTCATAATGAGTACCGGTATAGCCATTTCAAATACATGACTCAGAATGACTCAGAATGACTCAGAATGACTTAGAATGACTCATAAAAGTCTTGGCATTTGTAATATGCTTTGTAAGCAAGCCAAAGCTTTTGATTGGCTAGCACAGCCCCTGTAAATACTTATATAAGGAGAGCTTTTGAGGCCATCAGAAAAAGACATTCAAGAAGACCCTTCTAGGAGACACTTGTTACAACTCACCTAGCCCCTATCCCTTTTTCAGCTTAGCCCCTGTCTCACACCTGTGAGCGCTGTCTGTACACTTGTACCTCGCCCCTCGTCCTTGTCCCTCCTTGCCTAAGGAGGCTGTCATCGTCCCTAACGTGACCCCCTTGCTTGGCCTAACGACTTGACATCACTCAGATCCTTCGTCTTCCACCCTTGTCCCTACTCCAAGTTACTTCCTCCGTCCTGCCCTCTGCCATAGATCCATTCTGTGCCTACCCAGGAACACCCTACTCCCCCGTCACCTTGGACCTTCACCGGTCACATCTGGGGATCTTCCCCATCACCATCTTTTGTCCTTGTATCTGCCCAGGATCTCCCCCTGGCTCCCTCATACACTTTCTCTTGTTCTCATTCACCTTGCCATCCTTCATTTACCCTACCGTTGGTGCTATCGGCACACCCTTCGCCCCAGTCATGCGCCTTACCAACGTCATGCTGTAGTTCACCCTTTGCCCCACTTATGCGGCCCTTACATTCGCTTATTTCACACTTGTCACCTAGGCTTGCGCGTCCTCCTGACGTCCTTGCCCCTTGCCCATGCCCTTGGCCCACATTCAGGCTCCTCTTCATTTGCATAGTACTTATACTGGACCTTCAAATACACTTGTACCCTAGCTTCAGCTTACCAATTCTTCCTCTGGACTTGTACCTAGTCCCTACCGGCTATACCCCTTGTATTCGCTTACCCTGCCTATGCAACACCCTTGATCGCCTTCTTCCATTGTCTGGCACCCCTGTCAGGACATCCTTGATAAGAAGTCGCCTACCGGTCTACATCTCGGGCCTACCTGGGTTCGAACATAACAACACTGCTAGAAAGAGGACCATTCTTCTCACCATTTGGAGTTCCCTCCACAGGTAACCCACAGAGGGCCTAGTGCAGGTTAATTCCCACCATTTGGACTGCTAGCTAGTTTGTTAGGAGTAAAAGACTTGTACCCATTTAGCAGACAAGTGTAATAGGACACTTTTAGGGAGAAAACCCTTAACAGGGCAACTAAAAGGAATAGATCCCCAACAACCTAAGCCTATCAGGATATCTTCATCATCATCAATCACCTGATTATCCACCCTAGGGGATAAGTGATAGTTTAGTCTGATACCTCAAACTTCTTCTCCTTAGTTGTACAATAAAGATTTGTGATTATAATAACCTATCTGAGTGAACTAAGAGAACTACTACTATATATTCCAATACATTTGGAACATCTCAACAGTGTGACAAGTCACCATATCATCAGATTACTGCTACACAAAGCTACTAACCTCTTTAGGAAATAGTTTCTAGCTACCTATAATCCAACCCTTTTCATACCTAGCAACAATCTAGAGTTGACTAGTGTTGACCCAGGTGTACACACACACATTACCAACCAGACCTTAGCTGAAGTAACTTCAAAGTCTCAGTCCATAAACATTGTTGAGGATTGGTGAACAATCCACATTATTGGGTACACTAAGTATTCCACTGACTCAATACTAACCTAACAGGTGATTGTTTCATCTAGGAGATACAAAATATCCCTAGCTTATAGTGTTCCAACCATGGAAGGCAAAGCAATTGTCTGGGGGAACAAACATTGATTTTATTCAAGTTCCCATTGCTAATCCTAACTAAGAAGACACTGGAATAGATACTTTGCCAACTTTCCTTCCCCCACTCCCTACCCTGTCAACATTGGTGGACTCTGTTACGTTCCAAGCGGGCAAGCCTGGACGTAGACCCGGGAGCTTCTTCTAATCGAGGGAGTCCTGACGGGGGCGCCAGACAACAGTAGAAGAAGATCAAAGTGGTGACATTGGGTGGAAGTGCAAAGTACGAGTGCTACAATGCGAGAGGATTTCCAGGTAAGGTCCCAGGTAAGATCAAGATAGAGACTAAGTGTCCTGAGAGGTCCGGTATATAAGTAAGCGAATTAAGAGGAGCCCGAATGTGGGCCAAGGGTGTGGGCAGAGGGCAGGGACGTCAAAAGGACGCGCAAGCTAAAGTGCCAGGTGTGAAATAAGCGAGGGTGGGGCCGCGTAAGCGGGGCAAAGGGAAAAGAGGGTGCCGGGGGAAGATCCCGGGCAGATACTAGGACAAATGACAGTGATGGGGAAGATCCCCAGATGTGACCGGTGAGGGTCCAAGGTGACGGGGAAGAAGAGCGTTCCTGGATAGGCACGGGAACGGGTCTATGGCGGAGCGTAAGGTGGAGGGAGGTAACTCGGGGTGGGGTGGGGGCGGAAGACGAAGAGTCCGAGTGGTGTCGAGATGTTAGACCAAGCAGAGGAGTCACGTTGGGGGCAATGACGGTCTCCTAAAGCCGGGAGGGGCAAGGACAAGAGGCGAGGTACAAGTGTACGGACGGTTGTCACAGGTGTAAGATAGGGGTGGAGCCGAAAAAGGGATAGGGGCTAGGTGAGTTGTAACAGACTCACTGGTCCCTCCACTACCATGGATACCACTGTTGAGGGACAACAGACCTTCTCACTTGTAGGAGATTGACTGCCTGATAGAGGAATTGAAAGCCACATGGAGACTGGTGAACTCCTCCCCTATCTCTGTTGATACCACCCCTTCCTCCCTTGCCACCATATCCAAAACCTCAGCCAAATATTCCACCCTTTGAACCACTTGCACCCTCCATCACCATATCCACTATATCATACTCCAGTCAGTTGGGCTTCCTTTCAGACTCCCCACCAATGAAATTTCCCCTGCTGTGGCAGCAGCAACTGATGCTTGCCCCGCTCTTTTGATCGCAATTCCTAATGGACCTGCTCCATCCAGTTCTGAAACCCATCCCCCAGACACAGCTGCAACCATGGATAGTCATCCTCAAATAGAGCTAACATCTTTTGGATCTCCTGCAAATGTCAAGTCTTTTCAAAATAGCCAAACATTGGAACACTTTTTTGAGCCACTGTAGCCTTGCATAGAGGAGAAGATCCAAAGGAGGAGCAAGGTTAGCAGGAAGGTTTTAGAGTTGTAGTTGAATGAAAACCACCAAAGGAAATTGGTAAAAGATAAGACATAGCAGAAACAAGGTAAAAGATAAGGCAAGAAAGAATAGAATAGAAGTAGGGGTAAGTTGTAACATTACTCATCTTAGTCCATGCACCATAGGCTAGCTATTTAATCATCCCTACATACACATGTGGTTTCTAGCTTTAGTTTTCCTAAATCTATAATCCCAACTCCTCCAAATGGACCCTTCATCTGTTATTGGACTGGCATAGTTCTCAGTCATACTAGCACTTAATCTCTGCCACTGCATTTCAGCCTCCTTGTTTACAGCAACATAGCATTTGACTTGAGCCATTATAGTCTAGACATTAGACATATCCTACTTCCTGTTATGTTCATATCCACCAGCTAATGCTCAACAAATGCTAGTGCAACAAGTGGATCTAACACCCAGCAACTGAATGCCCAGTTTGGCGGTCTCAGTGTCCGAGGTGAGAGATAGGGGTACAATCCTGCACAGGCACATGGGGTTCCTTCTGTAATGCGGGAAGGAAAGATAGACAAGAAGCTAGAGTCATCAATCCAATCAGGCTAAGGGTCCACTGATCAGGAGTTCGAAGCTAGGTATGATGGATCAGGTCTAAGTTAAGGTACAGCCACATAAGGCAGGCCTATATATAACTATGGGAAAACCTGTGCGTCCATAAAGAGAAAGTGTTCATATGATAAACCAGCACCAATAGGAGGCAGTAGGAAGCAATACCCTGCTTCAGAGTCTATAGTAATAGGGACTGACAAAATAGAGTATGAATCAATAGATACCAGAAAAGAGTCCGAACAGACAGCAAAATGAGACTGAGAATGCAGTGTGTCACTGCAGTGGTAATACAATCAAGAGGTGATGATGAAGGCAATGAAGGGAAGGCATGGGGCCAGGAAGTGCTGGGGTAAATGGGGAGGCCTGTGCCAGGGGGTGGTGGCAGAGATGTGAGTCATAGGGAGTCTAGGCATGACTGGGAATGGAAACAGAGTGTAGCTGGGGGCTGGAGGGAAGGATGCTGGGCTGGGAACAATAGCTCATGAGCGAGCATGTGAGCTAGAAATGAAAATCATAACAATAGCTCCATTTCATGTCTGAAGTACCATCTCAGATCCTGTTACGGTTCGACCTAGGGTGGACGACCGTAGACCCGAAAGATGAAAGCTCCTGGCAAGGAGGGGCGAAGGCCGAGATGCGGAGGAGATACAGAGGACGTCTAAGGATGAGGGGCACAGATGGGAACGAGGATCAGAGGTCCGAGGTTCCAGTCGACTCAGGTCAAGTGCCTTGTTGTCGAGTACGAGGGGTGTGAGGGGCTGAGCCGGTCCAGTGACAGGCAAAGTCGGATCGCACAAGGGTGAGCTTCAAGAGGTAGATTCAGGAAGCTAAGCTAGGGTACAAGAGCGCTAGCTAGTTGTTTAAGTAGTGTACTGTTACGATTCTCCCCTACGTCTTTATGATTCTCCCCTACGTCTATCTTTTTCCTTTCTTCCCCTCCGCTCGTCTTAGCCTTACCTATGCTTCTTACGTCTCACGCGATCGTCAGTCACGGTCGGTCACACCTCTTTTCATTTAAACCTTAAACCACACAGCCTAGCCCGGGTTCTTTTCGAACCCTTCCCCTCTGCCCCGGGCAGCGCCCCTTTCATCTCCGCTCTTCATCTCCGACTATTACTTCCATTCCATCCCGTTCCGTGCCCCTGCTGTAGTACCCCCGCTCAGACACCATGCGCACCCCTTCCCCTTTGCCCCATACCTGCTATATCTGGCTCGGTCTGTGCGCAGTAGGGTACCCTATTTAAACGACTAGCTCGCATCCTTGTACTGTAGCTTAGCTTCCCGAATCTACTCCTTGAAGCTCACCTTTGCGCGATCCGGCTTCGCCTGTCACTGGACCGGCTAGCCCTTCGTACTCTCTGAACTCGACAACAAGGCCTTAGACCTGAGTCGACTGGAACTTCGGACCTTCGATCCTCGTTCCCATCTGCGTTCCTCCCCTAGTGTCTCGCACCTCGCCAACGCCCTTGCCCCTAGGAGCTTTTACCTTTCGGGTCTACGGTCGCCCTATCCTAGGTCGAACCGTAACATGTACCCTACTGCACACGGGCCAAGTCAGGAATGGCAGGTACAGGGTGGAGGGGAGAGGATGTGCATGGTGTCTGAGCGGGGGTACTACAGCAAGGGCACAAAATGGAATGGAATGGAGGTAATAGCCGGAGATAAAGAGCAGAGATGAAAGGGGGTGCTTCCCGGGGCGGAGGGGAAGGGTTCGAAAAGAACCTGGGCTAGGCTGTGTGTTTTAAGGTTTAAATGAAAAGGGGCCATGGCCATTCATGACTAATGGGAACGCGAGACATAAGAAGCATAGGTAAGGCTGGGACAAGGGAAGGGGAAAAGAGGGAAAAGGGTAAACGTAGGGATGAATCGTAACAGATCCTTAGATGCAAGGGGGGCAGGGGACTCTTAATCAAAGAAGGGAGGGGGGTCCTTTTTGGGGGGACCAACGAAGGGGAAATTATTGAGGTCAGCTTGGGGAGGTGTAGGCCCTGATAACACCATATTGGGCGGGTTGGGGTGTGCAAATGGGAAGCCAGGCCATTCTGGGTAGTTGGGGTCGGGACCGGATGTAACGATGGAAGTGGGAGGAATCCACTCTTGGGGAGCAGGCCATGCATCGGGGTCAGCATTGGCGGTGGTGGTGGAATGGAACTCCTGCAGGGTCTGTGTGTCCGGGATATGTCATGGGTCACCACAAGTGAACCAAGCTGATATGGAGCCAGTGTGGATCTCCAGGTGTACATAGGGCTGGAGGTAGCGAACAGTGACAAGGAGGAGGATGATGGCGAGGTAGCAGATGGCAATGGTGGTAAAGCTCATGATGAGAGGTCCTTGTTTGAGATGAATGGGCTTCATCGTTGATAGTCTGATTTCTCCAGAGGAAACCTTTCTGTTTTAACATGGAGGAGCAGCTAAGCTAATAGCTCCTGGGGGATCCATGGAAAGGTGGTTGGTTCCGAGATTAAGGAACATTCCTTAATACTCGTGGAGGAGCACTTAATTTAATAAGTTTTGCGGGATCCGTGGTAAAGTGGGAATAGTTCCGAGATTAGATGAGAAGATCTGAGGGCACCAGTCTTCCATTGATGAGCGTGGGAGGGCAATCCAGGGGTATCGATTTCGATGATCCAATTAAAGAGTTGAAGGAATCCACAAAAACTTCCATGCTTCAATAGCAAGCGTGTAGTGTCTTGTTTCGACCAGGAAATTCGAAACAGAGGACGTTCCTTGTGAAGAGAAGGGTGTCGGAAGGGAATGTGAAGCACGACGAGGGGGTCTAGAAATCAAAAAGTCCAATAGTCCAATAGTCCAAAAGTGAGAATAGAGTCGCTCCCAGGCATGGTTGTCACCACAAGTCAAGTGTGATTAGCACCAACAGGGAGGGGTATGGAGGTTATCCATAGGCAAAACCCATCCAAAGAGTCTACAGAGAAGCCGAGATGGTCATGTTTTGGGGAGGGAATGATCTTTTATTAGGGAAAATAAGGGAAAAGATCGAAAAACTTTTGGTGGAAGCTTGGGATTTTCCAAATCCCTCACACTTAACCCTCTTCTTTGGTTAAGCATTCCATATACTCCTGTGGTTCCTAGGAGTATGGTTGTAGACATTACACTTTACCCTCTTCTTAGCCTAGAGGTTAAAGGTATCATCAGTTGTGGGAGATCTCAGGGGGATGATCTCCAGGTGATGAGAGACCCATAGTCTTCACCACTCCACCCTCTTCTTTTCCATCTGAATAAGATTTGATGACCTATGAAGGCCATCAACACAACAAACCTGTCTGGGGGGGGTGAAAGGGAGGGGCGAAAAAAAATTCCAGGTGAGGCAGGTCCTCAGGTGAAGGAATAACACCTGATGGTTCAGATAGGGGGTAATTCAGTGACCCTAGGTGGCGACCCAAAGGGAGTGTTAGAATTATCAGTGACATATAGTCCAGGCGAGTTCCAAGTTCCATCAATTATTCTGCAGGTGTCCTGAGTGTAAAACTGTTTGCCATATTAAAATTTCCATGGGCTTGTGAAGAGTCCCAAATTTCTTTGGCCCGCAGATTAATTAC
>JBBPSX010000455.1:0-12550 GCA_038093815.1 Neoboletus cf. brunneissimus | reverse complement strand
GCCAGTGGAGCAAATAGAATATTAGAAAATATGCTACACTATGCTAGTACAGAAATTGAACTTGTCTAGAATGGACTGCTTTGCATTGAGGAATTTGTCTTGCTGCAATGTTGCCTGAAATTTACATACAGAGCTGACAGGACAGGGAAAGTGAAAAAAATGGAATCACCATACTACATATGATACATACATTCCTCTTTGAGCTGCTGATACAGTTGCATCAGATTCATGTGTGTGAGAATGAAATAACTGACTTTTTATCAACATCACCTTCATTATCAATTTCAATCACCTCTTTTTCCTGCACCATCTTTACAAACCTGTTTTGCAATTCCTTCCACACTTTCATCAGACTTAGTGTTACAACTCACTTGGCCTCCCCTATCTTTTTCTTGCTCATTCTGTGTTCAACCTAGATAAGGTGACCATAGACTTTAAGAGAGCTCTACAATGAAAAAAAAAAAAAAAAAAAAAAAAAAAAAAAAAAAAAAAAAAAAAAAAAAAAAAAAAAAAAAACAGAGGCAGAGGTGTTGAAGCTAGCAGAGTGGCTGTTACAACTCAGCCTAGCCCCTATCCCTTTTTCAGCTTCACCCCTGTTGCACACCTGTGAGAACCTGCCTCACATTTGTACCCTGGCCCTTGTTCTTGTCCCTCCTTGTCTAGGGAGGCTGTCATCATTCCTAATATGTTGCCCTTGCTTGGTTCTACATCTAGACCCCACTTGGAACCTTCATCTCCACCTATGTCCCTACCTCCAAGTTACCTCCTCTGCCCTACCCTCCACACCTCCCCCATTCCCATGCCTATCCAAGAACACCCTCTCGCCCTGACACTGTGGACCTTCACAGGTCACATCTGGGGATCTTCCCCATCACTGTCTTTGTGTTACAACTCGCCTAGCCCCTGTCCTTTTTTGGCCCTAGCCCCTGTCTCACACCTGTGAGAACCATCTGTACACCTGTACCTCGCCCCTCGTCCTCGTTCCTCCTTGCTTAAGGAGACCGTCAACGTCCCTAATGTGGTCCCTTGCTTGATCTAATGACTAGACACCACTCAGACTTTTCGTCCTCCGCCCTCGCCCCACCCTGAGTTACTTCCTCCATCCTACCCTCCGCCATAGACCCGTTTCTGTGCCTATCCAGGAACACCCTACTCCCTCGTCACCTTGAACCTTCACTGGTCACATCTGGGGATCTTCCCCATCACCGTCATTTGTTCATGCATCTGCCTAGGATCTCCCCCTGGCGCCCTCGTACGCTTTCTCCCTCTTCTCGTTCACCTTGTAGACTTTCATTTACTTTACCACCGGTGCTATCGGCACCCCCGTTACCCTAGTCATACATCCACCGACATCATCCTGTAGTATTTCCCTTTGCCCCGCTTACGCGGCCCCTATCCTTGCTTATTTCACACCTGGCACTTTAGCTTGTGCGTCCTTTTGATGGCGCTGCCCTTTGCCCACACCATTGACTCACATTTGGGCTCCTCTTGATTCGTTTACTTATATACCGGACCTCTTAGCATACTTATTCCCTATCTTCGTCTTGCCTGGTATCCCCCTAGTACCTCGCACCTGGTACCTTGTACCCATGGACTTCCCCTAGCGTTGTAGCACTAGTACTTCGCTCCTTATGCCAAATGTCCACCTCTTTGATGATCTTCTACTGCTGTCTGGCACCCCTGTCAGAACTTCCTCGATTAGAAGATCCCACCAGGCCTACGTCCCAGCTACCCAGTTGGAACGTAACACTTTGCTCTGTATATCTCCCTGGGATCTCTCCCTAGGGTTTCCCCATATGCTTTCTCCTTTGTCTTTTTACTTTGACACTTCATTACTGTGCCCTTGGAGCTATCATGCTCACCCCTTTGCCCTACCCATGCATTTTACCAATGTCATGCTATAGTTTCACACTTCACCCACTTATGTGGCCTTCTTTGTCACTCTTTCACACCTAGTACTTAGCTTATGCATCCTTCTGATGCATTCCCCCTTCACCCATTCCCTTGGCCCATATTCAGGCTCCTCTTCATTTGATACACTTATATATGATAGCTCTTGAGATCCTAGTATCCTAGCTTTACCTTACCTGAACCCTTCTTATACCTGATCTCCTATTGCAAATACCCCTTGTATCTTGCACCTTGCCAATGTCACCCCCTTGATCATCTTCTACCATTGTTTGGTGCCCCCATTAGGACTTTCTTGATTAGAAGATGCTTTCAGGTCTATGCTCGGGCCTATCCAGGTTTGAATGTAATAGTAGCAAAGTGTACATAGGTGGCAGCATTGGTCTATAGCCAATTGCTACAACAACTCAAGTCTAAGGCTGTATTGTTGTTGTTATGTTCGAACCCAGGTAGGCCTGAGACGTAGACCGGTAAGCAACTTCTTATCAAGGAGGTCCTGATGGGGGTGCCAGACAACAGAAGAAGGCAATCAAAGGAGTTGCATAGGTGGGATATGCGAATACAAGGGGTATAGCTGGTAGGAACTAGGTACAAGTCCAGAGGAAGAACCGGTAAGCTGAAGCTAGGATACAGTGTGTTCAAAGGTCCAGTATAAGTATTATGCAAATGAAGAGGAGCCTGAATGTGGGCCAAGGGCATGGGCGGAGGATGAGGACGTTGTTACGTTCCAACCGGGTAGTTGGGGATGTAGGCCTGGTGGCATCTTCTGATTGAGGAAGTCCTGACAGGGGCGCCAGACAGCAGCAGAAGATGATCAAGGGATGGACATTGGCAAGGTGCGAAGTACAGGTGCTACAACGCTAGGGTCCAAGGTGCAAGGTACTAGGGGGGTACCAGGCAAGACGAAGATAGGGAATAAGTACGCTAAGGTGTCCGATATATAAGTATATGAATGAAGAGGAGCCCGAATGTGGGCCAAGGGTGTGGGCAAAGGACAAGGCCGTCAAAGGACGCGCAAGCTAAAGTGCCAGGTGTGAAATAAGCGAGGGTGGGGGCCGCGTAAGCGGGGCAAAGGGAAATACTACAGCATGACGTCGGTGGACGCATGACTAGGGCAAGGGGTGTGCCGATAGCACCGGTGGTAAGGTAAATGAAGAGTAGCAAGGTGAATAAGAATGAAGAGAAAGCGTATGAGGGGACCAGGGGAAGATCCTGGGCAGATACGAGGACAAATGACAGTGGTGGGGAAGATCCCTAGATGTGACCGGTGAAGGTCCAGGGTGACGGGAAGTAGGGCGTTCCTGGGTAGGCACGGGAACGGATCTATGATGGAGGGTAGGACGGAGGTGGTAACTCGGAGTGGGGTGGGGATGGAAGACGAAGAGCCCAAGTGGTATCTAGTCGTGGGGCCAAGCGAAGGAGTCACGTTAGGGACGACGTCGGTCTCCTAAAGCCAGGAGGAATAAGAACGAGGGGCGAGGTACAAGTGTGCAGACGGTCGTCACAGGTGTGAGACAGGGGCTGAGCCGAAAAAGGGATAGGGGCTTGGACGAGTTGTAACAGACGTCAGAAGGACATGTAAGCCATGGTGACAAGTGTGAAGTAAACAAGGTAAAGGCTGCATAAGCGGGGGTGAAGGGGAAACTACAGCATGATGTTGGTGAGATGCATGACTGGGGTGAAGGGTGTGCCAATAGCACCAATGGTGTTACGTTCCAACCGGGTGGTCAGCAACGTAGACCTGGTGGGATCTCCTAATTGAGGAAGTCCTGATGGGGGCGCCAGACAGCAGTAGGAGATCATTGAAGAAATGGACATTGGACGGGGTGCGGAATACAAGTGCTACAATGCTGGGAAGTCCATAGATACGAGGAAGGTACCAGGTAAGATGAAGATAGGGAATAAGTATGCTAAGATGTCCGGTATATAAGTATACGAATGAAGAGGAGCCCGAATGTGGGCTAAGGGTGTGGGCGAAGGGCAAGGCCGTCAAAAGGACGTGCAAGCTAAAGTGCCAGGTGTGAAATAAGCGAGGGTGGGGGCCGCGTAAGCGGGGCAAAGGGGAAACTACAGCATGACGTCGGTAGGACGCATGACTAGAACGAAGGGGTGTGCCAATGGCACCGACAGTAAGGTAAATGTAAAACGTCAAGGTGAATAAGAAGTGAGGGAAAGCGTATGAGGGCACCAAGGGAAGATCCTGGGCAGATACAAGGACAAATGACAGTGATGGGGAAGATCCCCAGATGTGACCGGTGAAGGTCCAAGGTGACGGGGAAGAAGGGCGTTCCTGGATAGGCACGGGAACGGGTCTATGGCAGGGGGGTAGGACGGAGGAGGTAACTCGGAGTGGGAACGGGGACGGATGACGAAGAGTCCAAGAGATGTCAAGTTGTAAGACCAAGCGAAGGAGTCACATTAGGGATGATGACGGTCTCCTAAGGCTAGGAGGGACGAGGACAAGGGACGAGGTGCAAGTGTACGGGCAGTTCTCACAGGTGTGAGACAGGGGCTGAGCCGAAAAAGGGATAGGGGCTAGGTGAGTTGTAACAAACAGTAAGGTAAACAAAGGATGGCAAGGTGAATAAGAATGAGAGAAAGGGTATGAGGGCACCAGGGGGAGATCCTGGGCCAATACAAGGACAAATGACAGTGATGGGGAAGATCCCCAGATGTGACTGGTGAAGGTCCAAGGTGATGGGGAGATAGGGCGTTCCTAGATAGGCATGGGAACGGGTCTATGGCAGAGGGTAGGACAGAGGAAGTAACTCGAAGTGGGGATGAGGGCAGAAGACGAGGGATCTGAGTGGTGTCTAGTCATTAGACCAAGCAAGGGGGTCACATTAGGGACGATGATGGCCTCCCTAGGCGAGGAGGGACGAGGATGGGGGACAAGGTACAGGTGTACAGATGGTTTTCACAGGTGTGAGACAGGGGCTGAGCTGAAAAAGGAATAGGGGCTAGGTGAGTTGTAACAGTTGTGAAACAAGAAGTGAAGAGACAAAGGGGTAACATTGATGTGACTGAGATCCAAGTTAGTTCAATGACTGACTGTTACAGTTTCACTGGATAGGGGTGACTATAAACCTAAAAGAGACTAAGGCTAGAACAAAGAAGAAGAAGGTGACAGATGGCTAAGGAGCCTGAGGTGCAAGGTAGCAAGATCTACTGCCTAAGGCTATGTTGACTCAAGTCAAATGCTGTATTGCTAAGGGTGAGGTGTACTAAGGCAAGATAGCAAGGGACTGTGCTGCTTGTCCAGCTGACCCAGTAACAGGCAAGGATTTGCACACAAAGGTGAGCTTTTAGCTGGTAGATTCAGGAAGCTAAGCTACCATACTATGATACTGGCATAGCCTTTAAGTACCCCATCTGAGGTGACATGGACCAAGACTAGGAAAGAGAATTGAAAAGGGGAGATAATGTCCTGGAAAGAGGGGAACTAATTGTAGAGGGCATATCTCTTCCATAGATTGAATGGGTGAAGGTGAGACTCATCAGAAACAATAGAAATGGAATAGAAGCTGCTAGAGATATGTACTCACCCCAGGAGTTGCAATGGAGGAAAAAGATAGGGGATAGGACAAGTTGTAACAGGAACTAACCACTGTTACAATTCATTTCTACATCTACTCTTTTCCTACTTGACTTGACACTTCTCTCACCCATGCCCTCTTCATTCATGATTCACTGCACCATGACTCATTCTATTGTGACTCATCACCAGTCTTAACTGGTACCATTTCATCTTATAACCTTAAACTTCACAGCCTTGCCCAGGTTCTATTTCAAACCCTTCCCCTCCACCCTGGGCAGCCCCCCTTTCATCTCTGCTCTTCATTTCCAGTTTACTTCTTCTGTTTATGATTCCGACTGTGCCCTTGCTGTAGTATCCCCACTCAGATACCATGTGCATACTTCCCCTCTTGCCCAATACTTACCATTCTTGACTCAGTCTGTGTGTAGTAGGGTACACTATTTAATCCCCTAGCTAGCATGGTTGTATCCTAGCTTAGCTTCCTGAATCCTATCCTTGAAGCTCACCTCTGTGTGATTCACCTTCACCTGTCACTGGACTGGCTTAGACCTTCACCATCCTCATCCTTGACAACAAGGCTTTTGACCTGAGTCGACTGAGGCTTTGGACCTTTGATCCTCACCTCCTCCTGTGTTCCCACTTGTCCACATCGGCACCTTCACTCCCCCTTGGCCCCTCCTTGTCAAGAGCTTCCACCTTTCGGGTCTATGGTCGCCTTTTCCTAGTCGAACTGTAACAAAAGCTAAGCTCTTCTCATCATGGTTACTATTATCATAAACTGCCCATTATTTCCTACCCATCTGACAACTATGGGTGGCATGCCACCTACTCTGATTTCCCATATGACACTGAGGAAAACCCTCCCTCTGAAGAAGAGTCTGAAGAGTCCACTGACCTCAATGTTCCCATCTCTGACGAAGAAGAGGAACACTCCAGCCTCCTTCTAAGCCACCAGCTCTCTGCCCAACTCTCCCTTCCTCGAGAACCAACCCCACTCTCCTCTATTCTGATCACCATCCAACCTGTCTTTCCCCTCCCCACCTATTATGATTTTCTTTTCCAGCTCATGTGCTCGCTCATGAACTACTTCCCTGGCCTGGTGTTCCCCTATCTGGCCCCTGGCTACTCTCTATTCCCATTCCTGGTCTTGCCTTGACTTTGTTACAACTCGCCAAACCCCTATCCCTTTTCAGTTCAACCCCTGTCTCACACCTGTGAAAACCGCCTGTACACCTGTACCCCACCCCTCGTCCTCGTCCCTCCTCGCCTAGGGAGGCCGTCACTGTTCCTAAAGCGAACCCCTTTGCTTGGCCTCTCGACTGGACCTCACTCAGACCCTTCGTCTTCCGTCCTTGCCCCACTCCGAGTTACCTCCTCCGCCCTACCCTCCGCCATAGATCCGTTCCCGTGCCTATCCAGGAACGCCCCACTCTCCCGTCACCTAGGACCTTCACTGGTCACATCTGGGGATCTTCCCCATCACCTTCGGCTGTCCCCGCATCTGCCCAGGATCTTCCCCTGGCACCCTCGTACGCTTTCCCTTGTTCTTATTCACCTTGTCGTCTTTCATTTACCTTACCATTGGTACCTTCGGTACTCCCCTTCACCCTGGTCATGCGTCCTACCAACGTCATGCTGTAGTATCCCCTTTGCCCCGCTTACGCGGCCCTCACCCTCGCTTATTTCACACCTGGCACTTTAGCTTGCGCGTCCTTTTGACGTCCCTGCCCTTTGCCCACACCCTAGACCCACATTCGGACTCCTCTTGATTCACATTACTTATATACTGGACCCTTTAGTAGCCTATTCCCTATCTCGATCTTACCTGGGTATCCCCCTCGCATTGTAGCACTAGTACTTTGCATTCACACCCAATGTCACCGCTTTGATCTTCTTCTACTGTTGTCTGGCGCCCCCGTCAGGACTTCCTCGACTAGAAGAAGCTCCCAGGTCTACGTCTCCGGCCTACCCGGTTGGAACGTAACAGACTTCCTCTGGCCTGCATCTCTGCCGTCCCCCTTTGCATGAGCCTTACCAGTTTCCCTTGGCTATCCCTGGTCTCATGCCTTCCCTTTACTGCCTTCATCATTGCCCTTTGGCTGTATCACCACCGCTGTGTTGCACAGCATTCTTGGCCTCTGTTCACTATCTATCTGAACTCTGTCTCAAGGCTATTAGGTTCACTCTCTATTTTGCATGTGCTCTTACTATAGACTCCAGTGTTGGGTATTGCTCCCTATTGCTCCCTATTGGTGCCAGTTACCATGTATGGATGCTCCCCCTTTGGATAGCACAGGTTTCCCCCTAGTTATATATAGGCCCGCCTTAAGTGGCTGTACCTTAACTTAGACCTGATCCAAAGTACCTAGCTTCAAACTCTTGGCTGGAACCTTCTCAGTCACTAGAGCCCTAGCAAAGACATCATCTCTAGTTCCCCTCCAGTGGAGTGGAAGGAACCCTCGTACCCATACCAGACTGTATTCTATCTCACCTCAGACACTGAGACCACTCTCGCTGGGCATTCAGTTGCTGGGTGCAAGATCTACTTATTGCGCTAGCATTTGCTTAGCACCTAGTGGCAGACACAAATGTAACACCACCCCCACCCCCTCCTCCTTGCACCACCCACCACCCATCACTCAACCACCCATCCCCACCCTGTTTCCCACCATGTCTTCAACCAAACCTGTTGAACTCTGCATTGGAGCCCCTGAAGCCTTCGATGGAGACTATAAGAACTTGGAAGCATGGCTGGACACCGTCCAGTTCTACCTTATTGTCAACAGCAACATCTACAATTCAAAAGACAAGAAAGTCACCTTTGCTCTCTCATACATGGTGGAAGGAACTACAAAGACTTGGGCTAAATTGTTCTGAAAGCAAGCCATCGTTGGAATGGTTGTAAACTTCAGCACCTTTGCAGACTTCGCCACCAAGTTCTACACCACCTTTTGCCACCAGGACACCATCGGAAATGCCATTGCCTGGCTGTTCACTGCCAGGATGGCCATGAAGAAAGACAAGACCTATGATCCCCCCCTCCCCACCTACATCACCAAATTTTGGGGCCATGTCCAGCATGCTAGCATCAAGGACAACAATGTCCTCATTGGATACTTTGCTGCTGGTCTCCCCCCCTCCCTGATGCGGCAAATCATGTCCCTTGATACCATCCCTACCATCATCGCTGACTGATACTCAAAGGCTGTTTATTTCCATACCCAATGGGAGCAAGCCGATGAGATCACCAAAAGGAACCAACAGCCCTACCAACAGACTTACCAGTCCTTCACCTCCCCCACCCCAAAGAAAGACCCCAATGCAATGGACACCTCAGCCATCAAAGTCAAGAAGATGACCCCAGCCATCAAGAAACAATGTATAGAAAAGAAGCTTTGCTTTTGCTACTGAAAACTGGGCCATATGTCCTCCCACTGCCCCCACTTCACCTCCCCCCACAAGCAAGTGAATGCTGTGGCCAAGGAAATCAAGGAAAAGGGAAAAGGGAAGGAGAAGGATGATGTCCCTAACCTGATTGATTATGAGGATGACAAAGAAGACACCCTGGCTGTACATCAGGTTCATTACACCTCCCTGGATTTTTGAATGGGGAAGCAGCTTTGATGCCTCCTTCCCCTACCTCTTTATGTGCTTCTGTACTAGTATGAGATATTTCCAAGAAAATGCAGATCTCTGTTCAAGTCATCATACTGTCACACACCCTGAAAGATGTTGAAACCTGAGCCCTCATTGACAGTGGTGCTGATATCTCTTGCATCAACTGGGATTTTGTCCATAAAAACCACCTCTCCATCAGATGTCTAAAAGAACCTATCCTGGTCTGCAATATTGACGCCTCCTACAACTGTTATACTTTCAAGGATGAAAGCTGAACACTGGCCGGACTACCTGTAGGCCAAACACTAAAGCCTCACAAGGAAAGATGGGGGGTGAGGTGGGATGGTAGCCAAGTTCACACAAGTCACCTGTTAGAGCTCCAATGAGACCACAAGGCAAGAGATGCGCTCAAGCCTGCTAGTAATCCCTGAAAGCCAAGAAACAAGTGGATTAGACTGGGGATTCCAGTTGTAAAGTATCTACTTTATATATGTTACAGGTTTGTGCACAGACCATGCTTGGCATGGGAAATATTAGTGATGGGATGACTAATGTGAGTAAGAAAGAAGCAACACATGAGAGAAGAGAGGAAATTAATAACATGTGTTGATGATATCATAGGCCTAGACCTAGTCACATGTGTGTTCCCACAGTCATGTGCATGCATTGAGCGAAAGTGAAAGTAAAGTGTTAAGTTAAATGCTAAGTGTAAAAAAATGAAAAATAAGGTATATATTATTACAACAACAAGGATGGGGTAATTAAGTTCACATCTGACCTCTTTGTTAACATTGAAGGGATTGCCCAACAGGTGACCTTCCATGTCATGAACTGCAGACACAAAAACCTCATCCTTGGCCTCTCCTGGCTTTGCTCCATCAATCCAACCATTGACTGGGCCACCCCCAGTATCTGCCTCAACAAGTCCATTAATCAATCGGAGGAGCTCTTTCTCATCCAAGTAATGGACATCCACCGCCATGACTCCAAGTTCTGTTGTCCAGAAACCCCTTGCCTTTGCTGACATGTCCACACCACACCGTCAGAGAATGCTCACCTCTACTCCTACCTCAACCACCTATCTGAAAACGACTGGATTAGAGCCACCTATACCAAATATGCCAGCAACCACATTCTCAAATGCAGCTCTTGCTTCATCTCTAGAGACTCCCTTCTTGTCTGCAAATTAACTACTGCCACTGACCTTGCTATAGTGGCTGAGGCTGCAAAGAAACCTGTTGTCCTTCCCCCTGAATACTCCCAGTTTGCATCCATCTTTGATGAGAAAGCCACTGCTATGCCACCAATGCACCCCTATGATCACAAAATTAACCTCAACAAGTCCTTTGTTTTGAAAATAGCCAAAGCATACCCACTTGCACCTGAGGAATGACTCACAGCAGAAGCATTCCTAGACAAGGATCTTAAAACCAGAAAGATCTGCCTCTTGAACTCTTCCCAAGCTTCTTCTTTTTTTTCATAAAGAAGAAAGATGGCTCCCTTCGCTCCTGCCAAGACTACCAGTATCTCAATGAACACATGATCCGAGATGCCTACCCCCTTCCATTAATATCTGACCTTATCGGTAAACTCCGCAGCTCTCATCTCTATACTAAATTCGATGTGCAATGGGGGTACAACAATGTCTGAATCAAGGATGGACACCAGTGGAAAGGTGCTTTTATCACCCATAAGGGCCTCTTTGAACTGACAGTCATGTTCTTCGGAATGACCAACTCCCCCACTATATTCCAAAGGTTCATGAATGACTCCTTCTCCAACATGATCATGGAAGGATGGCTCATGATCTATATGGACAACCTCCTCATCTTCTCCCCCGATGCAAAGACCCATGAGGAACGAACCAAGTGTGTCCTCCAATGTGTGATAGAGCTTGATCTCCACCTTAAACTCAAAAAGTGCACCTTTGCCACCAAAGAAGTCAAATATCTCGGCATGATCATCTGACCAGACCAGCTTTCCATGGACCTGGTCAAGCTAGAGGGCATCTCTGCCTAGCCCCAACCCACCAATGTCAAGGGAGTCTGTTCCTTCCTCAGCTTTGCCAATTTCTACCACCAGTTCATCCCAAACTATTCAAATGTTGCCCACCCCCTCATTGACCTCACTAAAAAAATAACCAAGTGGGAATAGTCCCCCTCCTGTGAGTCAGCCTTCCAACAGCTCAAATAACTCTTCCTTGAGGAACCCATTCTTCACCTTCCAGATCTCTCTGCCCCTTTTGCCATCACCACCAATGCATTCAAGTACGCCTCGGGCACCATCCTCCTCCAGACCAATGCCAACAGTGACTAGCACCCCTGTTCCTACCTCTTGCAGTCCTTTATCCCAGCAGAACGCAACTACGACATCTACAATTGTTATGGTCTGACCTGAAGAGGGGGCGACCATAGACCTGAAAGGTAGAAGCTCAAACTAGAGGGGCAAAGGCAGGGGTATGGACAAGGTGTGACAGAGGCCGAAAGGCAAAGGCGCAGGTGAGGACAAGGATCAAAGGTCCAAGGTCCCAGTTGACTCAGGTCTAAGGCCTTGTTGTCGAGTGCAAGGGATGTGAAGGGCTTAAGCCAGTCCAGTGACAGGTGAAGTCAGATCGCGCAAGGGTGAGCTTCAAGAGGTAGATTTGGGAAGCTAAGCTAGGGTACAAAAGCGCTAGCTAGCTGTTTAAATAATATACCCTGCTGCACACAGACCAAGTCAGGAATGGTAGGTACAGGGCAAAGAGGAGAGGGTGCGCATGGTGTTCAAGCGGGGGTACTACAGCAAGGGCACAAAATGGAACGGGGCAGAGGCAATAGCTGGAGATGAAGAGCGGAGATGAAAAGGGGCGCTGCCTGGGGCGGAGGGGAAGGGTTCGAAGAAGAACCCGGGCTAGGCTGTGTAGTTTAAGGTTTTAAATGAAAAGGGGCGTGACCGACCATGACTAATGGGAGCGTGAGATGTAAGAAGCATAGGTGGGACTGGGGCGAGTAAAGGGAAAAAGAAGACGAAAAAGGTAGATGTAGAAGTGAATCATAATAGTGGGCTTCCACTCACTCCATGAAGCGGATTTCATCATTGTTCAATGGGAAGGATGAAGCGGTGGGAATGTTGGGGGCAAGGGTGGAAAAGGTAGAAAGTTTGGTATTGTAGCGTTTAATCTCCTTTAAGAATTCTAACATGCCAAGTTGGTACGTGGCCATGACGAGGTTTCCCTCAAGTTCTTCAGTGATCTGGTTGATCTGTAATTCGAGGATGGTGATGTGAGTGCTGGCTGAGGAGTTGGGGTGTGCAGTGAGAAGGTGGAGGCGAGAGTACTGGAGGTAAGCCTTATAGAGAGCCCAAAGGGGGGAGCAAAGGTCGAGGTGGGAGGAGATGGAGACCATGAGTCTGGAGTCGCGAAGAAGGGTTCGTAACTGCTGGAGGACTTCCCCATCGGGGAGGTCTACCAAGATGATTGTGGTGGGAGTAGCAGGGCCTGCAAGAGGA
>JBBPSX010000454.1:0-12551 GCA_038093815.1 Neoboletus cf. brunneissimus | reverse complement strand
CCCAGGATGGGCCCTGTTCAGGCCGGTGGCCAATCATCTGTGGAGCGGAATTCGACTTCAGCCTCAACAAGCAAGGGCCCAGGGAGTTCCAGTGTCCAGTTATTGCACCGCTTTGGACAGTTTGGTGATTTCGCCGACACTCGACAGGCAACCGCAGTTTTCGAGGCAATCATCTGGTCTACTTCGTTCTGGGATTGCGAGTACTTTGCAGGAATAACGAATCTCAATCCGGCGTCACTGTATCGACTCCGTGACGTTGGGGAGCTGTTTTACCTCAAGAAAGCAACTTCGAGCTACAGGAATGTTGTCGACTCCACCCCTGATGATCACCCCAACAAACCTGGCTATCTGAATAGCCTCGGGAATGCCTTTAAAACTTGTTTCGAGCGCCTCGGAGAGCTGGGTGACCTCCAGCAAGCAATCTCTCGGCACAAGGCATCTGTTGACCTCACTCCAGATGGTCACCCTAACAAACCTGGCTATCTGAACAATCTCGGCCTGTCCTTCAAAACCCGTTTTCAGCGTTTCGGGTGGCCGAGTGACCTTGAGCAAGCAATTTTGAGGCATAGGGATGCTGTTGACCTCACCCCTGATGGTCACCCTGACAAATCCCTCTATCTGGGCAACCTTGGCGATATCATAACAACTCGTTTCGAGTGCTTCGGGGAGCTGAGCGACCTTGAGCAGGCAATTTCGATGCATAGGGATAGCGTTCACCTCACCGCCGATGGTCACCCTAACAAACCCCGCTATCTGAATAACCTCGGCAACTCCTTCAAAGCTCGTTTCAAGTGCCTCGGGAAACTGGATGACCTTGAGCAAGCAATTTCGAGGCACAAGGATGCTGTTGACCTTACACCTGATGGTCACCTCAACAAACCCAATTATCTGAACAACCTCGGCAACTCCTTCAGATCTCGTTTCGATCGCCTCGGGGAACTGAGTGACCTCGAGCAAGCAATCTCGAGGCTCAGGGATGCTGTCGACCTCGCCTTCGATAAACACCCCAACAAACCCGGCTATCTGACCAACTTTGGAAACTCCCTCCTCACTCTTTTCCAGCATCTTGGGGAGCTACGAGACCTCGAACAAGCTATCGCAATGCACAGACACGCTGTTGACCTCACCCGTGGTGGTCACCCTAACAGACCTGCCCACTTGAGCAACCTTGGCAACTCCCTCCTCACTCGTTTCACGCATCTCGGGGAGCTGGATGATCTTGAGCAAGGAATTTCAAGACACAGGGATGCTGTTGATCTCACCCCCCACGGGCACCCGGCTAGACCTTCCCGTTTGAGCAACCTCGGCAATTCCCTCCTCATTCGTTTTCAGCGCGTTGGGGAGCTGAGTGACCTCGAGCAAGCAATTTCAAGGCACAGTGACACTGTTGACCTTACCCCTCATGGTCACCCCGACAAGCCCCACTATTTGCACAACCTCGCCAAGGCCCTCTTGGCCTGTTTCCAGTGCCGTGGCAAACTCAGTGACCTTGAGCAAGCGATATCGATGCAGGTGGATGCTGTTAACCTCACTCCTGATAATCACCCTGAGAGAGCTTCCCATTCGAGCACTCTCGGCACTGCCCTCATCGCTCGTTTCGACTCCCTTGGGGAGCTGAGTGACCTCGAGCAAGCAATCGCGAGACACAGGGACGCTGTTAATCTCACCCATGGTACTCATCCTGATAGACCCACTCATTTGAGCAACCTCGGCACCTCCCTTAGCACTCGTTTCGACCGCCTTGAGGAGCTTAGCGACATCGAGCAAGCAATTTCATGTCACAGGGACGCTGTTGACCTCACCCCTGATGGTCATCCCGAGAGACCCACTCGTTTGAACAATGTTGCCATTACCCTCCGTTATCGTTTCCTGCGCCTCAAGGAGTTTAGTGACCTTGAGCAAGCAATTGCGAGGCACACGGATGCTGTTGACCTCATTCCAGATGGTCACCCCGACAAACCTGGCTATCTCAACAACCTCGGCCTCACGTTCCTCACTCGTTTTGAGCACCTCGGACAGCTTGGTGACCTCGAGCAAGCAATTTCGAGATCTGAGAATGCAGTTGATCTTATTCCTAATGGTCACTCTGACAGACCCAACTTTTTGGATAACCTCGGCGTTGCCACCCTTACTCGCTTCGAGCGCCTTGGGAAGCTGAGTGACATCGAGCAAGCAATTTCGAGGCACAAGGATGTTGTCGACCTCATCCCAGATAGCCATCCCAACAAACCTCGCCATCTAAGCAACCTCGCCAATGCCTTCAGAGCTCGTTTCCGGCACCTTGGAGAGCCGAGTGACCTCGAGCAAGCGATGTCAATATATTCAGATGTTGCTTGTGCCTCCACAGGTCCTATTATCCCTCGATTTCATGCTTCCCAGCAATGGATTTTATGTGCTCGTATTTTAGGGCATCACTCTCTCCTTCATCCATATTCTGTTGCCGTTAGTCTCCTCCCTCAACTCGCATGGATTGGTTTCTCCCTTACACACCGCTACCGTGAACTCGTTCAAGGTGCTGATCTGGTGCGGGAGGCAGCCGCGACAGCTCTTGGCTCTGGACGCCCAACAACTGCTGTGGAGTGGCTCGAACAAGGACGCTCGATTGTTTGGGGTGAACTGTTTCAGCTTCGCAGCTCGTATGACGAGTTGTCTTCTGTCCACCCGGATCATGCCCATAGACTTCGGCAACTGTCAGTGGTATTAGAGCATGCCGGCACCACTCGCGAGGAGTTCTTGTCACCATCGGGGCAGGGCCAAAGTGGACAGCGTACCACGACGGAGTCTTTGGACCAACAGGCTGATAGACACCGCGCGCTTGCAATCGAGCGAGATAAATTGCTACAGGAAGTCCGGGGATTGCCTGGTTTCGAGCGATTCCTCCTCCACAAAGAGTTTTCCCAGCTCCGTGCTTCAGCACACTCTGGACCGGTAGTCATACTCAACGCTGCAGAGAGCCGCTGTGATGCGTTGATTGTTCTAGGCGATGCGGAGGACGTGATTCATGTCCCGCTTTCCAATTTCACTCTCAAGCGATCGCAGGGTCTGCAGAACGCACTGAAGAGTTTGCTTGGTCATGCTCGTGTCATATCATGTGAAGATAGGGAGGGGGATCGTGCCCAACGGAGGGGCGTCAACTGGGAGTTCGTCTTATCCATCTTGTGGAACGGTGTCGTTCGGCCAGTCTTGAATGCCCTGCATTTCTCAGTACGTGGCATCGCGTCACTCGAATTCGTAGCTAATCCGTCCATCTGTGTCGCCAAACAGACTCCCGGTGACCTATCACGCATTTTTTGGTGTCCAACTGGGCCTTTCGCATTTCTTCCTATTCATGCAGCTGGTCTTTATGGGACCCGGTCTTCGGAACCTGGACACAAACTATCCGATTTTGTTGTCTCTTCATACATCCCTACTCTCAGCATTCTTGTG
Source organism: Neoboletus cf. brunneissimus (assembly GCA_038093815.1). Lineage (NCBI taxonomy): Eukaryota > Fungi > Basidiomycota > Agaricomycetes > Boletales > Boletaceae > Neoboletus > Neoboletus cf. brunneissimus. Next base: position 9,125 of record JBBPSX010000454.1, on the reverse strand, counting down.
TCCTCATTCAAACCTGATGTCGCACGTAGTGGCAACCTCTGCCTCCTTACTGTCTCTCAGCCACCCTCAGATGGCCAATCCCCACTTCCCGGTGTGGATACCGAGTTGGAGTACATCAGATCCGTCATTCAGAATTCTCCATCGGCACGAACCACCCTCATGGAATCATCCGTCGGAACGGTTGAGGAAGTACTTGCTCTGATGAAGGAATCGGACTGGGTTCATTTTGCATGTCACGGAATCCAGGATGCTGCAGACCCGACTAACAGCGGACTCTGTCTCGCTAATCGGCGCCGCTTGAAACTAACTGACATCGTTGCATTGTCACGTCCCTATGGTGGGCTTGCCTTTCTCTCCGCATGTCAGACGGCGATGGGTGACGAAGATCTTTCCGATGAGGCCATCCATATCACTGCGGGAATGTTGTTTGCGGGTTACAGGGGAGTGGTTGGTACGATGTGGTCGATCAGCGATAGGCTTGCACCGCTCGTAGCAAAGGACGCATATGAGCAACTCTTTCGGAACGGCGCGAGGCCAGATTATCGGGAGGCTGCGCGAGCGCTTCACAATGCTGTTGGACGCCTTCGGAATAGTGGAGCGTCATTCGACGAGTGGCTCCCGTTCATTCATGTAGGTCTCTGAATGTTCCGGATGTGGTGTATGATCTCTGAACATCTTTTGACTGCATTGTATGTTTCTGGAGCCGTTTACACGGATGTATTTACCTACTACATCTCACCTACGCATTGCATCGTGGTATCATAGTATCGGCCCATGTATCTGATTTGCCACCAGTCGAGATCTTGTTCTGTATGACCTGTGCCGCGGACTTGATATCATGAGTTTTGAGATGTCAGGCGCAATGGTAGATGGTGTCAGCTTTACATATGCTACAAGACACTTTGCTTCTTGACGAATGCGCGGGAAAATCTGATGAGCCATTGCCAAAAGTTGAACTTGGACCCACTGTGGGACCGGTCGAGGGAATGAGCTATCGCTCGAACACACACATAGTGGACCTCCACTGCATTGAAAAGCGACTGCTTTCCAGCATTGTGTCTGACTGGATACAACGGCAGCCATACACTACAGGTCATATTGCAAGGAACGAGCGTCGTCGATAGGCGACAGAGTCTGACTCAGATCATGGGAGTGTGGAGATGGCCTTAGTCATGCTGAGTGACTTGGAGTCGTTGTGCCACTGAGCGGGTATATGGTGCTCTATCATTGGAAAATTGGGTGCTTCGAGACTGTCCTGACTCACGGCCGGTGGTACAGTGCGGTATTGCGGGTGATTCGATCGAATGTGTTACAGAAACACAGGCGTGTCGTTTAGATTTAGGCCGTGTGTAGTGTGGGTGATCGGGTGGATGGCCATGGTTAACGTTCATTGGCTGACACGTTCAGTGTTGTGGTCATGTGTTTTGATTTCCTATAACACGGGTACAATACCTGCCGAATAGAATGTCACATTGGCTTGAACGTAGCCAGAGATAGGGCGAACTATTCAGTGACAACGAAAGGGCATGCAGATACACGTGCACGTACGAGTACCCAGCTTGAGAGCAATGAGAAATGAACAAGGGCCGCATGCTCTCCGCGATAGTTTTCAGGATCGCAGCCGCCACCTACCCCACCTAATCCCTTCCATTCTCACCCTCCGTCAATGCTGGTAGTCCAACCTGTCCACAGGCCAAATGAGACCAGTGGCCTTGGACCATCCATGAGACGACACCGACGAAGACGCGCTTAACACGGATCTTGAGTTCGTATGCCTTGTCCTCTTCGTAAAACCCCGTCGCGTTGCAAAACCGTTGTTGTGTAGTGTAGCGATGACACCACCAAGCCGGCCGGCTCGCCCGGCGATTCGCTTTATTTTGAGGATGAACAATGGACGCATCTCTTCGTCATCAAACTTGTCAAGCGTTTGGAACACAACACGTCTGGTCTTTCTGTGGGATCCAATGCACGGGTGGTGAGATTGTGAAAGTCCAAAATAAACATCCCAAGCTGCTGGCAATAACAACATCATAACTGTTCTGGAGGTCATAAAGGAGTGCAGCCTACCCAGAAGTTTTCCATAGGTAACCACACAACGCAAGCTGGTCTCCTCCTCGATTTTCGCCTTGATTACGAACATCCCGATAATCCTGCAGGAACACGACGAGATAGACAATCACCATTTTGAGGCCGGGATAAGTGACCACCCAAATACGACTCTTGAATCTCCAAAGGAGTCGGTCATCACATTGATTGACGACTTGAACTCATTGACAATGACTTTGGAACACCAGCACTGCGCGGCTTCCTCGCCAGAGAGATGGATATCAGGTGTGGGAGGAGCCAACGCGGCGTTGGTCACGCAAAACCATGCTCAGGAGCCGCGAACACCTGGATCCAGAATATCGTCCCCCACGACTGCGCCGAGAGATTTGTCAAAGCTAGTCGTGTCCGCGACAAGCTGAGACTCTTCTGCCATGCGGAGGTCATACTGTCATGCATGATTGGCACCACCATCTCTCCGAAGGTGGGCTGGGGGCTCTTTTTATTGTGGATGTCTATGTTGACAACTTGACAGTGGTATTGGGCTCCGAGCCAGTTTCGGGTTTCGTACCAAGAGACCCGATCCGTCCCGTAACCAACCGTTCCCAAATATTGCGCGTATCCTCAAGTGGCTTGAGAAGAGACCCAACCTCGAGATTGCCGGTGTGCATAGTGCCACATAAGTTTCTCCATTATTTACCAAACCGACATGTGTGACGAATTCCGAGTCGCGTTTCACAGCACGCGCCCATAGAAAGAGGTCGGCAACGCGACACAGGCGAGCAATCGTGTCAAGAGCAGATTGTGGGGCAGAGGTGTGGAGGTAGAAATGTTTGAGTGGACCATGTGAAGAGGAGTTGCGATAAGATTTGGTCAAGTCGTTAACCAGAGGACATCCGTACAAGAGTAAACGTGAACCAGGATCCAGCTCAAGTCAAATTTTGTAAATTGAGTCTCATCGGACAACATGCCCTTGCGAACACCCGCGAGGATGGAGGAAAAGAGGTCAGGTAAATGGACACAAAGCCTGGATTCCAAATCCCTCCAGGCGACGGTCATGAAGTACGCGAGAGAGGTATGCCCGATTTTGGGGATTTGACTTGATCAGGTTTTAAATGTCGGACGTAACGGCAGCGGATGGAATGAACTTTGTGGGGGCTAAACGGGGGGGGTATGCTAATTTTCGGGCGGTGACTTTTATTCCCACGGCTGAAAGCCCTTGCTAAAACGACCTCACATTGAAACGGCCCCGCTCATCTGCGTGCTGCTGCTTGTATGGTTGCAGTGGCAAATGAAAGTATTTCAGCGCTTACACCTTCAATTCTGGTCATGGTGTACAGCCTGACATTACGCCGAGCCGGAGCTAGCTTTATATCAGTGGCTTATACATTGGGCAATGAAGCTGTGGTGGTTGACGCATGATGGTTCGTGCACTCCACGCACCAGCCTTATGGCCAATGATAAACTCGCTGTCACTGGTGGGCTTTCAATGAGGTAAATTTTTAATTTGCTCTACGTACTGCCTTCGGTCGGGTTCCACCACTGCACGTGAACAACGTTCTGCGGTTCCCTAGAAAATCACGCTGCTAACACTGCCCCGTTTGCTGTGGAATCGGGTATGAACTTAAAGGTGCTCCAGGTACGTATCTCGTTGCGCAGTTCAACTTCATCCCTGTTTCTCGCTCTGAGTAATGATGGGTTGCTGTTTAAGCATCAGAAAGCGACAACCACAATTCGAATCGACGATATCTAGTGCCCAGATTGTGGGTTTCTATATTTCGTTTCTTGTTCACCAACCGACCCACCCCACAGCAAAATGTACAAGTGTCTGAAGACCCCAACCGTGAGGAGCAGGAGCAAGGGAACGAGGAAGCACCGGGGCCCGGAGATCAGCTACATGCTGTGCCCTCTTCAGATTTTGCAATACACGCGAATGAGAACGAAGCGGTGATCATGAGTGCGATTTGTTTTCGCCACTCAAGTTGCAAAGATCACTAATACCGAGGTAGGTATCCGAGCAACGAAGGTCGCCGTTGGCCTTAGACAAATCCCCGCCGGTTTTTACACTGCAGTGCACCATAGTGGCCTTGAATGGAGAACTGAAAATAAGTGTTTGTCCGTGAATGACGATGTCGTTGAATGGACTGGGCCGATCCCAATGTGAGACCCCCAACGTCCACCTGCATTAGTCCTAACAGAGGTTACAGTCCGTCTGATCTGTCTGTCAATGTTTGTTTTGAGATCTATGTATCCTTCGAACACCGGCCCATGTTGGGAAATGGGGAGCAGCTGCGAAAGTTGACAATTACCGTGGAACAACTACTGGACCACAGTGCAAAAGATCTTCGTGAGTAGGATGGTATATGGTATACAGGTCTGTTTGCTCATACCATTACAGCGTTTACCTTCATGGACGACGGCGATGCTGTATCCCCTTGTTCGTCACTCTCAGTTACCGTTGGACGGCAGAAGCAAGAGTGTGGTGATTCATCAGCGTCGAGGGTTCTTGACCCTCATCCCGTAAGTGGCCGACCCATGTTAACAACATCCTCCCTAATCGGTGGACATCCACAGTCAAGCACAGAATCACTTGTCCAACTGGAAGATGCGACAAATCAAGGCCACAGCGCTCTCTCGCGCTATCGGAAGCACGGGGGAATACGGGATATCGAATGTGCGATTGAACAGTTTGAGCGGGCGCTCAATATTTGCCCGCTGGACCATTCATGTCGTGCGGCCGCCCAGGCAAACATGGCGACGGCGAAATTCATCCACTGTTGGGTCACCGACACTGATCGTTCCCTCGATGTTCCTCTTACCTTGTATCGCGATGCACTTTCTACCCGTCCTGTCGGTCACCCTGACCGACCTTCCACGTTGATATACCTCGCTATGGTGCATTCCGCGCGATTCGAAAAGCGGCGAGACGAAACCGACGCAGAACAGGCTGAAAGATTGCTGCATGAGGCGATGGACCTCAGCTCTGCAGACAGTTTTGAGAAGCGAGCTGCAATGTCCGTGTTACGGTTGTACGCACGGCGTGAAACGAACCTTGCTCAGGCAGAGGACCAATCATCCGTGGAACAGGATTCCCCTTCAGACTCAACAGACGAAAATTCATGGGGTTCGGGTGCCCAGTTGCTGCGCCGGTTCGAACGGGTCGGGGATTTAGACGACCTTCAAAAGGCAATATCAATTTTGGAGACTTCTATCAGGTGTACTTCCATCAGGGATCAGCGGTACATTGCAGGACTATCGAATCTCGGTGTGGCGTTATCATACCGATTCCACCGGGTCGGGGAGCTGGGTGATCTCGAGCAAGCAATTTCGATGTTCAGGGATGCTATAGACCTCACCCCTGATGGTCACGCCAACAAACCAAGTCTTCTGAACAACCTTGCCACCTCTTTCAGGGTCCGTTTCCTACGTCAAGGCGACCTGAGTGACCTCGAGCAAGCTATTTCGAGGCACAAAGACGCCGTTGACCTCACTCATGATGGCCACCCTGCCAGTGACAGGGCTGCCCGTTTGGGCAACCTCGGCAATTCGTTTGTCAGGCGTTTCGAGTGCCTCGGGGAGCTGAGTGACCTTGAGCAAGCAATTTCGAAGCAGGGGGAAGCTGTTGCTCTCACCCCTGACGGTCACCCCAGCAAACCTGGCTATCTCAACAACCTCGGCAACACGTTTCTCACACGTTTTGAGCACCTCGGGGAGTCTAGGGACCTCGAGGAATCGATATCAAGGATCAGGGATGCTGCTGACCTCACTCCAGATGGTCACCCCGACAAACCCGGTCGACTGAACAACCTCGGCAATACGTTTACGACACGTTTTGAACGCCTTGGGGAGCTCAATGACCTCCAGGAAGCAATTTCAAGGCACAAGGATGCTGTTGACCTCGTCCCTGATGGTCACCCTAACAAACCTGGTTATCTGAACAACTTGGGCAACACCTTCAGAGCTCGTTTTGAGCACCTGGGGGAGCTCAGCGACCTCGAGCAAGCAATAGCAAGGAATGGGAATGCCGTTGACCTCACCTCTGACTGTGACCTTTATAAACCTTGCTACCTGAGCAACCTTGGCACATCATTCCTCACCCGTTTCGAGCGCCTGGGGGAACTCAGTGACCTTGAGCAAGCGGTTTTGAGGTTCGGGAACGCTGTTGACCTTACCCCTGATGGTTATCCCGCCAAATGCCTCCGTTTGGGCAAGCTGGGCGACTCCTTTCTCGCTAGCTTTGAGCGTCTGGGGAGGTTAAGTGACCTTGAGAAAGCGATTGCGAGCTACCATGGCGCTGTTGACCTCACCCTTGACGTTCACCCCGATAAACCCCACCGTTTGGACAACCTCGGCAACCTGTTCCTCAGGCGGTTTGAGCGCCTGGGGGAGTTGAGTGACCTCGAGCAAGGAATTTCGAGGCACCAGAATGCTGTCGATCTTACCCCCGATGGCCATCCCAGCAAACCTCGCTATCTGAGCAATCTCAGCGCCTCCCTCCTCATCCGTTTCGAGCGCCTCGGGGAGCTGGGTGATCTCAACGCAGCGAGCTCGAGGATCACGGACGCTGTTGACCTCACCCCAGATGGTCACCCCGACAAACCTGGCCGACTCACCAACCTCGGCAACGCCTTCAGAGCTCGTTTCGAGCGTCTCGGGGAGTTGAGTGATCTCGAGCACGCCGTGTCAACGTATCGGGGTGCAGTAGACCTCACTTCTGACGGCGACCCAGAGAAAATCCGCCGTCTGAGCAACCTTGGCAATGTCTTCCTCACTCGTTTCGAGCGTCTGGGGGAGTTGAGTGACCTCGAGGAATCAATTGCGAGGCACGGTGACATTCTTGATCTTACCCCTGATGGACACCACGATAAACCCCACCGTCTGAGTAGCCTCGGCAACAGCTTCCTTGTTCGCTTTGAGCGCCTCGGGGAGCTCAGTGACCTCGAGCAAGCAGTTTTGAGGCATGGGAACGCTGTTGAACTCACCCCTGTTGGTCACCCCGACAAACCCGACTATCTGAGCAACCTCGGCACCTCCCTCCTCAGCCGTTTCGAGCACCTCTTGGATCCAAGCGACCTCGAGGAGGCGATTTCGAGGTACAGGGTGGCCGTTGATCTCACCCCTGACGGTCACTCGTCCAAACCTAGGGATCTGAACAACCTCGGCAACTCCCTCCTCGCTCGTTTTGCGTGGATCGGGGAGCATAATGACCTCGAGGAAGTGATTTGGAGGTACAGGGATGCTTTGAATCTCACCCCAGATGGTCACCCGTCCAAACCTGGCTATCTGAACAACCTCGGCAACTCCCTTCTCACTCGTTTCAAGCGACTCGAGCAGCCGAGTGATCTCGAGCAAGCAATTTCGAGGTATAAAGAAGCTGTTGACCTCACCCCCGATGGTCATCCTGACAGACCTGCGCGTTTGAGCAACCTGGGCAACTCATCCCTCGCTTGCTTTGAGCGTCTCGGGGAATTGAGTAACCTCCAGCAAGCAATTTCGAGGAACAGGGACGCTGTTGACCTCACTCCTGATGCGCACCCTGACAAACCTCGCTATCTGAACCACCTGGGCAATGCCCTTGTTGCTCGTTTCAAGCACCTCGGGGAGCCGAAAGATCTCGAGCATGCAATCTCACTGTACTCGCGCGCTGCTTGTGCCTCCACAGGTCCTACTAGCACTCGATTCCGTGCGTCCCAGAAATGGATTTCGTGCGCTCGTGAATCGGGACATCACTCCCTCCTTCATGCGTATTCTATTTCCATTGGTCTCCTCCCTCAACTCGCATGGATAGGTCTTGCCCTTCCACACCGTTACCGCGTGCTCATGCAAGGTGCCGACGTCGTGCGGGAAGCAGCCGCAGCTGCTCTTGATTTGGGACCCCCGGAAGCTGCTGTAGAGTGGCTCGAGCAAGGACGCTCGGTCGTTTGGGGGGAACTGTTTCAGCTTCGCGGTTCCTGTGACGAGTTGTCGGCTGTCCATCCAGATCATGCTCGCAGACTTCGACAACTGTCAGCTGCATTAGAACATGCTAGCACCACCCACGAGAAATCCTTGTCCTCACTACCGGAGCAGAGCCAAAGCGCACAGCATAGCACGACAGACTCCTTGGAACAACAAGCTGATACACATCGTGCACTCGCGATCGAGCGAGATAAACTATTACAGGAGATCCGAACGTTCCCTGGCTTCGAGCGATTCCTCCTCCACAAACAGTTTTCTCAGCTGCGTGCTTCAGCACACTCCGGACCGGTAGTCATCCTCAATGCTGCAGAGAGCCGCTGTGATGCATTGATCGTTCTCGCCGACTTGGATCATGTAACTCATGTTCCACTTCCCAATTTCACTCTCGGTCGATCGGAGGGTCTGCAGAATGCAGTGAAGAGTTTGCTTGGTGACACCCGTGTCATACCTTGTGACGAAAGAGAAGGGGATCGTAACCAACGGAGGGTCGTCAACTGGGAGTCTGTCTTGTCCGTCTTATGGAACGGTGTTGTTAAACCAGTCTTGAATGCCCTGCATTTCTCTGTATGTGATATCCTACCACTCGAATTCATAGCTAATTCGTCCATCTGTATCACCAAACAGACTCCTGGGGACCCATCACGCATTTTTTGGTGTCCAACTGGGCCTTTCGCATTTCTTCCTATTCATGCAGCTGGTCTTTACGGCACACGGTCTTTGGGATCTGGGCACAGATTATCCGATTTCGTCGTCTCCTCATACGTTCCCACTCTCAGCATTCTCACCCCATCACCAGAACCTGATGTTGCGTCTAGTGGAGACCTCCGCTTTCTTGCTGTCCGTCAGCCACAATCAGATGGCCAATCCTCACTTCCTGGTGTTGATACCGAGTTGGAATACATCAGGGCGGCAATCCAGAACTCTCCATCACCACGGACCACCCTCTCGGAATCATCTGTTGGAACGATCGAAGAAGTGCTTGCCCTGATGAATGAAGCAGACTGGGTCCATTTTGCGTGCCACGGCATCCAAGATAGCGCCATGCCGACCATCAGTGGACTGTGTCTCGCCGACCGACGCCGCTTGAAGCTATCTGACATCATCGGGTTGTCACGACCCCGTGG
>JBBPSX010000452.1:0-12562 GCA_038093815.1 Neoboletus cf. brunneissimus | reverse complement strand
TAGGGCTATTGATGACCCTGCAAGGATTAAAGCTAATATATTTTGATTCTCTTGTAAATGTCAAGTCTTTCCAAAATGGCCCAACATTGGAACACTTATTTGAGCCACTGTAGGTCTAGGCCTATGACATCATCAATGTGTGTTATTAATTTCCACTCTTTTCTTACACATTGTAAGAATACTATTAAGGGGTGTGGGTGAGTGGTGGACTCATCCCCAGGAGGTTCCCAGTGGGCCGTAAGGTAAGAAGGGTTAGCTGGACTGACCACAGTGCATCACTGACTAATCTTACTAAAAAGGGAAATAGTGTGCAAGACAATGAAGATAATGAAGAAAATAATGAAATCCAGTCAAGGACGAGGACCGGATATTAGGAAACTAGCCAAGGACGAGGGCTAGTACTGAAAGGATGGCCAAGGACAAGGGCCTGAAATGAAGAGAATGGCCTAGGACAAGGGCCAAGTGAGACGACAATGTGATCAGGCAACCCAAGTGGTTGAAAGATGATATTTTGAGTTGGAATATGTTATGACTCTCAGAGACGAGGTCTGAACACTGGCCGGATCTGTCTGATGACTATACGCCAAAGCCACGCGAAGAAAAGATATGAGACGAGATGGAAGGTAGTCAAGTTCACAAGTCGCGACTGTTAGAGCTCCAATGAGACTACAAGGCAAGAGACACGCTCAGCCCGCTAGTAATCCCTGAAAGCCAGAAACGAAGTGGATTAGACCGGGGATTCCAGTCGCAAAGTATCTACTTTATATATGTTACATGAGTGAGCACGGACCATGCTTGGCATGAGTAAGGTGGGAAAGATGTGTAAGAAAAGAAGCAGCGCGTGAGAGAAGAGCGGAAATTAATAACACATGCTGATGATGTCATGGGCCTAGGCCTGATCACATGTGTGTTCCCACGGTCACGTGCATGCATCGAGTGAAAGTGAAGGTAGAGTGTTGTACAAGTGTCGAGTGTAAAAAGTGAAAAATAAGGCATATAATATTACAGAATACAAGAGTTTTATAGTCTAGGGAATACCCTGGACTCTTCTAACTACTAAAATGCTAAATAGAAGTCAGAAGTAAAGTGCTAATGTGTTGCTAAGTAAACCAGAACTCAGATGGAAGCTAAATAGGAAGTCCAAATATAAATAGAGCTTGGACCAGACTTGGACTGGATTAGAATCAGACTTGGATTGGACTTAAATTGAACTTAGACTGGACTGGATTGGACTCAGATAGGGGTTGTTGGATAGTCAAATATGAACCTAAGGAACATGAGTTCCTTACAGTATTGCTTCTTTCTTACTCATCTTTCTCTCACGTTAGTCATCTCATCACTAATACTTCCCACACCAAGCATGATCTGTGCACACTCCTGTAACATATATAAAGTAGACACTATGTAACTGGAATCCCCAGTCTAATCCACTTCATTTTTGATCTTTAGAGAGTTACTAGCAGACTTGAGCATGTCTCTTGTCTTGTGGCTCTTATTGGGATTCTAACAAGTTCTGAGTGTGCACTTGGCTATTCATCTTGTCTCCTTTCTATACTGCTTCAGGTTTGGTGTGACCCCTAGTCAGTTGCAGCCAGTGTTTTAGACCTTGTCCTTGAGGATCATAACAAGTTTGTTATGTTCCAACCTGGGTAGGCCAGACACGTAGACCTGGATAGCATCTCCTAGTCAAGGAAGTCCTGACGGGGGCACTAGAAGATGATCAAGTGGTGACATTGGACATGGTGCAAAGTACAGGTGCTACAACATGAGGGGGAAGTTCAGGTAAGGTAAAGCTAGAGTACAAGTGTATGAGAGGGTCTGGTATATATGCTATAAATTAGAGAGGAGCCTAAATGTGGGCTAGGGGCATGGGCAAAGGGCAAGGATGTCAGAAGGATGTGCAAGCCAAGATGACAAGTGTGAAAGACAGAGGTAGAAGGCTGTATAAGTGGGTGAAGGAGTAAACTACAGTATTATGTTGGTAAAATGCATGATAGGGCAAAGGGTAAGTGTAGATAGCTCCAATGGTACAGTAAATGAAATGTCAAAGATAAATAGACAAAGAGAAAGCATACAGAGAAACCTCAGGGGGAAATCCCCAGATGTGACTGGTGAAGGTCCAAGGTGATAGGAAGTAGGGTGTTCCTGGATAGGCACAGGAATGGGTCTATGGCAGAGGGTAGAACAGAGGAGATAACTCAGAGTGGGGACAACAGCAGAAGACAAGGAGTCTGTTACATTTGTGAGGTGTAACAAGTGACATGACCTGTGTCTGCTAAGTCCTGAGTGGACTTCCTGAGGGAAAGAGCCTGGAGCTAGGTCCCTGAGGTGATATTGTCAAATGGGGGTGTTACTTCCTAGCGAAGGGAGGAGGGGGTGAGCCAAGTAGTGTGAGGCGAGGCTGGGGAGATGTGATCTCAGAACTTGTAGACATGAAGTTATGTGTAGATCAAAGTTACCATACACAAGGTAGCTATGCACTATTTATAGTGGAAATTAAGGGCCCGCTCAGTGATAGTAAGTAACTGGGAACTATAAGGCAGTATACAAGAGAATACTGCCAAGGAGAGAATAGAGTCCATGGCCAATAGAGAAGCAATCAACCAGTATCAATAAGTTAGGGGAAAGCGATCAAGATGTGTCACGGGAGAAGTAGAGAAAGAGTCCATGCTTACATCCTCTCCACAGGATTAGAAGAGAAAGCCTCTGAGAAAGCAGTGTTCCACACTGCTTTGTCTCCTAAGGTTGCAAGTATATCCTGCCACATGTCAGGAGTCTCCATGACTGTGAGAAGAGGTGTCCTGTGACTGGTTACAGAACTTGTATTCATAACATTATCCCTGGTGTAGCTCTGAAGTTCCATTTCAGAACCTTCAAAAATGGTCTGGGTCTCCTGTTACGATCCCTTTTATGTCTACTCTTTTTTCCTACTCTTTTCCCTTTGCTTGCCCCAACCTTGCCTATGCTTCTCACGCCTTATGCTTTTGTCAGTCACAGTTGGTCATGTTCCTCTTCATTCAAACCTTAAACTACACAGCCTAGCCTGGGTTCCATTCCAAACCCTTCCCCTCCACCCCGGGCAGCACCCCTTTCATCTCCGCCTTTCATCTCCGAGTATTGCCTCCATTCCACTCCATTCTGTGCCCTTGCTGTAGTACCCCCACTCGGACACCTCACGTGCAGTCTCCCCTCTGCCCAGTACTTACCTTTCCTGACTCAGTTTGTGCGTCATAGGGTATCTTATTTAAACCGCTAGCTAGCATGACTGTACTCTAGCTTAGCTTTCTGAATCTACTCCTTGAAGCCCACCTTTGTGTGATTCACCTTCACCTGTCACTGGACTGGCTTAGCCCTTCACATCCTTTGCACTCAACAATAAGGCATTTGACCTGAGTCAACTAAGGCTTCAGCCCTTTGATCCTCACCTCCATCTGCATCTCCACCCCTAGGCATCCCTTGTACTTTGTCTTTGTTCTCGCCCTCACTCCCCCTTGGTTAGAACTCCTATCTTTTGGGTCTATGGTCACCTATTCCTAGGTCAAACCATAATATCTCCCACATTCTCCTCATAGTTGGTAAGATCCCAGGTGTTGGAATTGAGGTTGGTAAGGGGGCAGAATCACCATATGTGGTTGGTCCCTCCACACCTGGTACATCTTCGCTGGGGACACTCTGATTGACTATGTCCAGGGGCAAAGCGGTGGCAGAAGGGGCAATGGTAGAAGGGGCAGGTGGGTTGAAGGTGCCCCTCCTGTCAGCATTTAAAGCATCGAATGGGGACCACAATGGTGGAAGATACAACATCTGGATGGGGAGTGGGTATGCAAGGAGCAGAAACCATAGTGGGTTGGGGATTACCACCCAGGGTTGGAGTTGTGTTATGGGGATGGGTTCCAGAACTGGACAGAGTAATTCCATTAGGAATAACGACCTTGAGAGCTGGGCAAGCATCAGTTGTTGCTGCCACAGAGGGAGGAACAGCAGGTCCAGGGGGTTGGGAAGAAAGCCCCATTGATTGGAGAACGAGAGGGTGAATACATCAGCAGAGGGTGTGAGTGGTAGTGGTGAGGGTAGATTGCTTTGCGGAGGTTCAAGGTACAATGGTGGGGAAGGAAGGGGTGTTATCAATGGTGATTGGGAACGGGGAAAGGAGTTCGCCAGTCTCCAAGTGGCCTCTAATTCCTCTATCAACCAGTCTATCTCCTGGAGATGAGGAGGTCAGTTGTCCTTGAACCATGGTATCAGGGGCTAGTGGAGGGATAAGTGAGTCCACCAATGTGGACAGGGTAGGGAGTTGGGGAAGGGAAATTGGTGTGGTAGCAGTCTTGGTCTGCCCGAGGGAGTGAGTAGAGGATGGAATGCAAGAAGATGGTGATAGTCTTGATGGGAAGCAGGGAGATGGAGAGGTTAAGCCCAGCTGCAAAGATGAGGTCAAGGATAACATCCTTGAACTCATTGATTGCTTGGCCAACGGTGGCCAAAGCAGGGTTGGGTTGGATGAATGGGGCATTGGGGTGGCCGAAGGTGGGGTGTGGGTTCCTCTGAGTCCAGGGGATGTAGGTCCAGGTGATGGTGTAGAGTTTATAGAAAAAGATGAGGGACAGTGTGAGTCTATCTGTGACATGGAACAGGAGGTTCTCCAGAGCAGCCAAGGCTTCCAGGTTCTCAAGGAGAGCGACATAAAGTAGGTAATGGGCGATAGGGGGCAAGTGAGAGAGGTGTTCAGACAGGGAGGTGTGACGAGTGGTCATTTCAGGAAGGTTTTTTGAGTTCCTTCATTAATGCAGGGTTATCCTTTTATAGTCCATCACAGCATCTTTAGTGTTGAAATGGTTCCATTTGGATTCCCAAGTCTATTCAGCCTCAGTATATCCTTTCCAGTGTATGAGATATTGCCTCTGTCCTGGGGTGCCCCTGTGTCAGACAATATAGTTCACCTCGTATTCCTTCTCTGTTCCAACCAGTTTAGGGGGAGGTCGCAGAAAGTTTGGACCATGTTCATGTGTTTCTCGGTAAGGAAAAAAAAAGGGAGGTATGGAAAACGTTCTGGATTTTCCACTGAGGCAGAAGTTTTAGTTGGAAAGCCACTGAGGAAACCTTTTTGGTAATTTCAAATGGTCTGGTCCTTTTAGGACTCAGTTTCCAGGATGGGTTTTGCAACTTCAACTTCTTTACCTCCAGCCATACATGGTCCCCTACCTTCCAGGGGGGGTAGGAGGCATGCTTCCTGTTCTTCATCCAGATTTGAGAGAGTTCATGGGTGGCAACTGCTTCCTTTTAAGATTCCTCAATGAGGGAGAGTCTGGATTCCAGGGCTGGGAGGAAGGTTTTCCCGATTAGAGGATAGCTTCGGGGGTGGTATTCAAGCATAAGGAAGAACAGGGTTTTTCCAGTCATGGGGTGAACATTGGCATTGTGGGAGTATTCAGCCAAAGGAAGTAGTTCCACCCATAGGTGGGGACAGCCATCACAAAATATTCATAGGTATGTTTCCAATTCCTGGTTGTACCATTCAGTTTCCCCATCCGATTGGGGATGGTTGTGGGAATTTCGCTTAGGCTTGGTGAAACAAACAATAGTACACACCCTTGGCTGCCTATGGGCACTTAGACCATGTGATTTGGTTCAGAGGAACCAGAGATATGGCTATTTTAAAACACCAACCACATTGGAACAGTTTTGTCACTTTTAATATGAGCAGTGGGATTTTAATAAAACAAGTGGATATGTACTGTTATTTCATGCTACAAGCAAAGATATACATATAAATATGATGTCTGAGTCCAAATATGTTCCCACGCTTCTTGACTTCCAACCATTATCATCATGCGATCTCTCTCTGCTACTCAAAAAAATACTATTCTTTCTCAGCTTGATGCTGGCCAATCTCTTCACTCTATTGCCTCCTCTACAGGCCGTGGCATTGCTACCATCTCTAGGCTTTGTTCCAAGGAGCGTTCTAACCTTTAAAAGTCTACTGGAGGTTGTTCATCCAAACTTTCCTCTACTGATGTTTGGCATGCTGTTCGCCTTATCTCTGGTAATAGGGCAGAGAATGCTGTCCAGGTCACCAAATCTCTTTGCACTATCACCAATCAGCCCCTCCATCCTAACACAGTTCATCGTCACTTGAAAAAGGCTGGTATGAAAGCTGTAGTCAGGTCCAAATGCCATCTACTTTCTATCAAACATTGCAAGGCTTACTTGAACTTTGCTTATGCTCATAAAGATTGGACTCTGGAGGACTGGAAGCAAGTCATGTGGTCTAATGAGACCAAGATCAATCATATTGGGTCAGATGGTTGCAAATGGGGATGGAAAAAGCCAGGAGATGGGCTTAGTAATAGGTTAGTTGAGGGAATCTTGAAATTTGGAGGAGGTTCTTTGATGTCGTGAGAGTGTATGGCTTGGGATGGGGTTGGCTATGCAACCAAGATTGATGGTAGGATGGATGGTGACCTTTACCTTCAGATTTTCAAGGATGAGCTTCAGAATTCTCTGGAGTTCTATGGCCTATATTTCTCTGATATAATCTTTCAGCAAGACAATGATTCCAAGCATACTTGCAAGAAGGTCAAGGAATGGCTGGGAGAGCAGGAATTCAGAACCATGGTATGGCCTGCCCAATCCCCTGACCTCAATCCCATAGAACATGTCTGGCTTCACCTCAAAAGGAAGCTGGCAGACTATGAGGAGCCTCCTAAAGGAATAGAGGAGTTATGGAGGAAAACTCAGGATGAATGGAATAAGATACCAGTGGGGGTGTGTCAGGGATTGATTGAAAGCATGCCTAGGAGGATTGAGGCAGTGCTTAAAGCCAAAGGAGGATACACCAAGTACTAATATATATTAAATACCCTTATCATAATTAAAAGTGACAAAACTGTTCCAATGTGGTTGGTGTTTTAAAATAGCCATATCTCTGGTTCCTCTGAACCAAATCACATGGTTTAAGTGCCCATAGGCAGCCAAGGGTGTGTACTATTGTTTGTCTCACCAACCCTAAGCAAAATTCCCACAGGTGTTTGTAGTACACTTCATGCACTCCATTAAAGTGAAACATTGGAACGCTTTTGGAAGTCACTGTATCCACAAATATGTTTCTAACTCCTGATTATATCATTCAGTTTCCCCATCCAATTAGGGATGGTACACCGTAGAGAGGGCAATGTCATAGTGGAGGAGTTGGGCTAGTTTCCAAGCAAAGGCTAATGCGAACTGAAAACGACAGTCCAAGATGAGTTTGTCATGCAAGCCAAAGTGTCTGAAGATGTGTTCAAAAAAAAGTTGGGCTACCCCAGCTGCATCGATAGTTTTAGCACAAGAGATCAAAATTACCCCCTTACTAAGCCCATGGTCAACCACAACCATAACAGAATCGAAACCTCCACTCTCGGGGAGGTCTGTGATGAGGTTGATAGAGAGGTGGGAAAAAGGTCAGGGGGTGGTGATGTGTTACGTTCCAACCGGGTAGCTGGCAACGTAGACCTGGTAGGATCTTCTAATCGAGGAAGTCCTGATGGGGGCACCAGACAGCAGTAGAAGATCATCAAGGGGATGGGCATTGGACGAGGTGCGAAGTACAGGTGCTACGACACTAGGGGAAGCCCATAGATACAAGGTACAAGGGAGGTACCAGGTAAGATGAAGATAGGGAATAAGTAAGCTGAGGTGTCCGGTATATAAGTATACGAATGAAGGGGAGCCCGAATGTGGGCCAAGGGTGTGGGCAAAGGGCAAGGCCGTCGGAGGGACATGCAAGCTAAAGTGCCAAGTGTGAAATAAGCGAGGGTGGGGGGCCGCGTAAGCGGGGTGAAGGGGAAAGACTACAGCATGACGTCGGTGGACGCATGACTAGGGTGGAGGGTGTGCTGATAGCACCAGTGGTAAGGTAAATGAAGAGTAGCAAGGTGAACAAGAACGAAGAGAAAGCGTACGAGGGGACCAGGGGAAGATCCTGGGTAGATGTGAGGACAAATGACAGTGATGGGGAAGATCCCAGATGTGACCAGCGAAGGTCCAAGGTGACGGGGAAGAAGGGCGTTCTTGGATAGGCACGGGAACGGGTCTATGGCGGAGGGTAGGACGGGAGAGGTAACTCGGAGTGGGGCGAGGGCGGAAGACGAAGAGTCCGAGTGGTGTCTAGTTGTTAGACCAAGCGAAGGAGTCACGTTAGGAACTGTTACGTTCCAACCGGGGAGCTGGAGACGTAGGCCTGGTGGCATCTTCTAATTGAGGAAGTCCTGACCGGGGCGCCAGACAGCGGTAGAAGATGATCAAGGGTGGACATTGACAGAGTGCGAAGTACAGGTGCTACAACGCTAGGGGAAGTCCAGGGTTCAAGATGCAAGGTACTAGGGGAATACCAGGCAAGATCAAGATAGGGTATATGTATACGAAGGGGTCCGGTATATAAGTAGACGAATCAAGAGGAGCCCGAATGTGGGCCAAGGGTGTGGGCAAAGGGCAGGGCCATCAGAAGGACGCGCAAGCTAAAGTGCCAGGTGTGAAATAAGCGAGGGTGAGGGCCGTGCAAGCGGAATGAAGGGGAATACTACAGCATGACGTCGGAGGACGCATGACTAGGGTAAAGGGTGTGCCGATAGCACCAAAGGTAAGGTAGATGAAAGCGTGCAAGGTGAATAAGAAAGGGGGAGAAAGCGTACGAGGGCGCCAGGGGAAGATCCTGGGCAGATGCGAGGACAAATGACGGTGATGGGGAAGATCCCCAGATGTGACCGGTGAAGGTCCAAGGTGGCAGGGAAGAAGGGCGTTCCTGGATAAGCACGGGAACGGATCTAAGGCGGAGGATAGGATGGAGGAGGTAACTCGGAGTGGGGTGAGGATGGGAGACGGTGAGTCCGAGTGGTGTTGAGTCATTAGACCAAGCAAGGGAGTCTCGTTAGGAACGACGACAGCCTTCCTAGACGAGGAGGGACTGTTACGTTCCAACCGGGTAGCTGGCAACGTAGACCTGGTAGGATTTTCTAGTCGAGGGAGTCCTGACGGGGGCGCCAGACAACAGTAGAAGATCATCAACGGGATGGGTATTGGACGAGGTGCGGAGTACAAGTGCTACAACGCTGGGGAGAACCCATAGATACAAGGTACAAGGGAGGTACCAGGTAAGACGAAGATGGGGAATAAGTATACTAGGGTGTCCGGTATATAAGTATACGAATCAGGAGGAGCCCAAATGTGGGCCAAGGGTGTGGGCAAAGGGCAGGGTCATCAAAAGGACGCGCAAGCTAAAGTGCCAGGTGTGAAATGAGCGAGGGTGGGGGCCGCATAAGCGGGGCGAAGGGGAAACTACAGCATGACGTCGGTAGGACGCATGACTAGGATGAAGGGTGTGCCAATAGCACCGAAGGTAAGGTAAATGAAGAGTGTCAAGGTGAATAAGAAGAAGGAGAAAGCATACGAGGGCACCAGGGGGAGATCCTGGGCAGATACAAGGACAAATGACGGTGATGGGGAAGATCTCCAGATGTGACCAGTGAAGGTCCAAGGTGATGGGGAAGAAGGGCGTTCCTGGATAGGCACGGGAACGGGTCTATAGTGGGGGTTAGGGCGGAGGAGGTAACTCGGAGTGGGGAGAGGACGGAAGATGATGGGTCCGAATGGTATCTAGTCGTTAGATCAAGTGAAGGGTTCTCGTTAGGGACGATGACCGTCTTCCTATGCGAGGAGGGACGAGAATGAGGGGCGGGGTACAGGTGTACGGACGGTTGTCACAGGTGTGAGACAGGGGTTGAGCCGAAAAAGGGATAGGGGTTAGGCGAGTTGTAACAGGGACGAGGACTAGGGGCGGGGCACAGGTGTGTAGACGGTTCTCACAGGTGTGAGACAGGGGTTGAGTCGAAAAAGGGATAGGGGTTAGGTGAGTTGTAACAGAAACGGTGACAGTCTCCTAAAGCCAGGAGGGACGAAGACGAGGGAGGGTACAAGTGTACGGGCGGTTCTCACAGGTGTGAGACAGGGGCTGAGCCGAAAAAGGGATAGGGGCTAGGTGAGTTGTAACATGATGTCAAGGGGAATGAGGGGAATAGTTGTGGGGTGTGTTTGCACCTTATTGGCCTGGCAAAGTGTGCACCCATTGATGAATCATTGGACAAAGGTGGTGTTATGGTTCGACCTAGGGGTGGGTGATCATAGACCCGAAAGGTAGAAGCTCCGAGCTAGGAGGATGAGGGTGAAGATGAGGATGGGGTACTAGGGTTGCTTGAAATACAGACACAGGTAGAGGCAAGGATCAGAGGTCTGAGGCCTCAGTCAACTCAGGTCAAAGGCCTTATTGTTGAGGACAAGGGTTACAAAGGGCTAAGCCAGTCCAGTGACAGGCAAAGTCGTATCACACAAAGGTGAGCTTTTAGAGAGTGGATTCAGGAAGCTAAGCTAGGGTACAAGGGCGCTAGCTAGCTGTTTAAGTAGTGTACCCTACTGCACACAGACCAAGTCAGGGATGGTAAGTACAGGGTGAAGGGGAGAGGATGCGCATGGTGTCCAAGCGGGGGTACTACAGCAAGGGCATGGAATGGAATGGAGCGGGGTCACTAGCCAGAGATGAAAAGCAGAGATGAAAAGGGGTGCTGCCCGGGGTGGAGGGGAAGGGTTTGAAGAAGAACCTGGGCTAGGCTGTGTAGTTAAGGTTTAAATGAATGGAGTTGTGACCAACCATGACTGATAGAAGCGTGAGATGTGAGAAGCATAGGTGAGGCCAAGGCAAGTGAAGGGAAAAAGAGTAGGAAAGAGTAGATGCAGAAGTGAATCGTAACATTACCCCCAGGTTATTCTTCAAGCCACTGGCAAAGAAATCCTAGTAGAGGTTGGCTGACCCACCGTAGGGGGAGCCGGTGATGTTGCCCCAGGTGATGTCATCGTAGACATCATTGTTGTTGTTATATTCAGGGGTAGGGGGGTGTGGGGGCACGGGTAGGGAGCAGTGAGGGGGTGCAGGGGTGGGCTGATGATAAGGGCGAGAGGGGGTGGGACGAGGTGGTGGTACTGGACGAGGTGGGGCGGCAGCAGAAGACGAGGATGAGTGGGTATGACATGAGGACGAAGACATTGTCGAAGACAATTGAGAGGGGATGATATGCCGGTAAAGTGGGCAATGGGAGCCGTAGTGACCTGGGGCCCAGCGAAGGCAGTGTGGGCATTGATAGTACTGACAGTCCGAGCTCATGTGACTCAGGCGGTGGCATTCATAGCAAGTGTCAGTGTACTGCGGGTGGGATGGGGGAAGAGCTGCGCGTCCTTTGTATCCAGTCCAGTGGGCTTCTACTCGTTCCATGAAGCGGATTTCATCATTGTTTAATGGGGAGGAGGAGGTGGAGGGGATATCGGAGGAGAGGGTAGAGAAGGTGGCAAGTTCAGTAATGTATCGTTTGATCTCCTTTAGGAATTCTAGCATGCCGAGTTGGTGTTACGTTCGAACCTGGGTAGGTCCGAGACGTAGACCGGTAAGCGACTTCTTATCAAGGATGTTCTGACGGGGGCGCCAGACAATGGAAGAAGGCGATCAAGGGTGTTGCATAGGCAGGGTACGCGAATACAAGGGTATAGCCGGTATGGACAAGGTACGAGTCCAGAGGTAGAACCGGTAAGGTGCAAGGCCGGGGGTGGAACCAGTAAGCTGAAGCTAGGGTACAACTGGCTAGGATCGTCCTGTATATAAGGATAACGAATGAAGAGGAGCCTGAACATGGGCCGAGGGCATGGGTAGAGGGCGAGGACGTCAGAAGGATGCGCAAGCCTAGGTGACAGATGTGAAATGTCCAAGGTAAAGGCCGCGTAAGCGGGAGCGAAGGTGGAAGACTACAGCATGACGTTGGTGGGCGCATGACTAGGGTAAGGGGTGTGCCGATAGCACCGGTGGTAAGGTAAATGAAGAATAACAAGGTGAACAAGAAAAGAGAAAAAGCGTACGAGGGCACCAGGGGGAGATCCTGGGCAGATATGGGGACAAATGACGGTGATGGGGAAGATCCCCAGATGTAACCGGTGAAGGTCCAAGGTGACAGGGAAGAAGGGCGTTCCTGGTTAGGCATGGGAACGGGTCTATGGCGGAGGGTAGGTGTTACGGTTGCGTAACAGAGTGCACTCGCAATTCGTACTTATCACTTTTCTTTCAGTCCCTCAGTCACGTGACTAGATCACGTGCACACCACATCTATTTATTTCTTCTTCTTACCTTTCTCTAGGAGACAACGGACTCCATGTGACTCTGAGATATCCCTTGAGGATCACGTGACAAGGTCATGTGCTAGCCCAGATCTCAGATGGACACTGTATCCATATATGGTTATATTATTTCTCACACTCATCTCCGCTTATGCTTCTCTTCCATTCTGCCACACCGTGTGTGCACCTCATGCTTTTCATTACCGTTACACTTCCATTTTACATGCATTAGCCTCACTTTATTAATTACCACTTGCCCTATGCCCTAGATCAGAGATCTAACCACATCATGTACAAACATTAGTATGAATATATAAACCCAGGGAGCTACGGCTGGTATCTCCAGTCTAGTTCTCTTGGGAGTTTCAACCCAATAGTT
>JBBPSX010000451.1:0-12571 GCA_038093815.1 Neoboletus cf. brunneissimus | reverse complement strand
GCCTGCGCTCTCCCTATTTCTGCGGACGCTCAGAGTTGGGAGACGCACGAGAGAGATGGCGTAGAAGTGCCTTGGGGTGGCAGTGTTGTTGGGCTACGTCGGTTATTCGAACGAGCGGTAGGCGTTGACGGTATCTTACCCAACGCTCCGTTGGCATATGCTACGTCGGACGTTTCCTTGGAAAATTCAGCGACAGCACCAAGTACGCTATTATCGCGAACCCTTGGTCTTCATGCAGACTCTCCTGCCCTTGCGCAATTCCTTGGCCGCGCTCCCAAACGTCGTTGCATTCACGTCTACGATGAAGATCAGCGCGCTGATATTGTAACTCTTGACGGTACAAGCTCGCGGCCATGTAGGCTTGTCTCTGAAGAACCAGCACAGCCCAGGAAAGGTTTTAACATGCACTATCCGCACAGAAATACCGCACGAAAAGACCTCGATCTGGTAGTTGATGTCGACACAGGAGCGGGCACCATAAATGCAGACAACTCAGCTTCTGCGATCATCCCAGTTGGCACAACTGCATCGCGCTTCCATATCACGGCGCGCATACGTCTCGAGGATCGCAGTTTGTATTTGAAAGAAGGTGTGCCTGCTGCGGTGCCCATTACCGCGGAACGCTCATGCACCCAGACCGACGTACCCAGTTAGGCATTACCGATCAGTATCGTTGGATGCTAGGAGTCACGGCACCCTCTTATGTATGTTCCTAGTTTCTTACTGGTGCCTGGATACTGAGCTTATTGAGTAGTCACTCCCGTTATCATCATTCCTGACCTGCGTCACGGTAGTATCGTCAAGGACGATTTCACCCGTGTCTCTCACCGTCCAGCAGCAACCTTTTGCGGTTGTAAGTACAGCAAATGAACCATTCATGGCCAAGGTTACTTTGGAATGGGTTGGCGGCGGAAAAATGGAAGTTGAGCATTGGGTTGAAGTATGTAAATCACGTCACAGGCCCCATATCTGCACCTTTTCCTGACACAGAACTTTAACTCGCCGATCTTGTTTAGCTCGATCAATCCAAGTCCTATACTTCCGTTTTTGGCTCAGAACAATTACTTGACGTAGAGCTCGATCGCAATACGCCACTGCTTCCCGTTCCTAAAGGGAGCTCTCCTCCGCTGCCGTCCCTTGATCGGCAGCTTACATTCGACTCTCCTTTACACAACACACCTCAGACCGATGGAGACGCTACGACGATCAAGGATGAATGTGAGTATCACCACGTTCTTCAGTTTAGATGTGTTGAAATGTATGCTTTGCTGTAGATTATGAGCAGGTCTTACGAACTCTCCTTCCGAGGGTGCCGATGACCGCGAAAGGGGCGTTTCTTTCTGCTTGATCGGCGTCGCTTAGACTAATCGAGATGCTCAGATGTCAAGCCAAGAATGACTATTCCAGTCTCGTATAAATTGGCTGCTAGTCCCGCACACTTGCTCGCTCTCGTACCTGGGAGGCGGAAAGCTATCGAGGTGTGTACCAGTGATCGCTGGTGCAAACCGCTTGTGCTCAATCTGTACATATATTGAAGTGGGCTCGCACTCGCGCACTGCATGCGCTTTATGTTGACCATATGGCTTCAGTTCCACCTTATCGGCAAACAACCTTGATGGTTGGTGACGTATATATATTTCTCGAGGATGGATCACACTTTCCTCGTCCGTCACATCATACTTCAGGACCACTCCCTGAGCCGAAGAAAAAAGGGAGAGAGAAGGATGGGACACCGGGCTTGGGTGAGGAATCCTGCCCGACTTGTGGCACCAAAAAGTGTTTGCATCCTGGATACGAAGTCAAGCGCGAGGAGGGTGCAGACCATTGGGCATGTGCCGTCGTTCCGACAGCGGAGCAACCATATGGGACAAGGCTCCCTCTTACTAACTTGGTCAAAGTTCTGACATGGTCAAATGGACTTGAGCAAGCAGTACAGGCTCCTCCGTTACCATCAACAACTTCCATCCCGAACCAAGCCTTGAAGATGTTTTTACCATCTTACCAACATGCGCCACATGACCTGGTGGCGTTGAATCCGCCAGAATTCATTCTCGCTGTGCACAGGGTCGTCTCTAAGCTGCGCCTTCCCACATTCCCTGATTTTGCGCCTTGTGGAGAAAATCCCTCGTTTCTTACTAATAGGGAACCCACCGAGAGATATCTCGCGCCGGCTGCCCTATTGTCAGCCGCACTAAAGCCCTTCATCTCTACATTGCTGCGGTCGGCCGTTGAAATCGCGAAACGAGACGCCACATCCATTGTGCCTGGAACAAAGAGCGGTCGGGGAAAGAAGGGGAAAAAGTTCACGTTTGTCCTGACCCCCGGGCACATATTACGCGGGCTGCGGCTCCAACCCCCAAACAGTCTGAAAGTCGTCCCTGCGGCGCGGAACCCGACGAACTGCGATGCTCGTGCAAGAGAATCTGTGGCGTTGTGCTTGGCGCGCTTAGGTATCCGACTTGACTTCGGTGGTAATGCCCCAGCTGGATCGGAAACAAATCGTGGAGAGCATACGACCGGTCACACGACCGCAAAAGCTGAGCGAAAGTGCATGGGGGAAAGCCGTTGAGAAAGATATCGGAGCAGATGCGTACTGTATGTGGCCAGATATGTATTCCATGGGTGCAGTTTCGTCCGAGAACATACACCTGTACACCTTGTACGTACATGCTGCATCCGAGAACCATGATTTACCCCGGTCAACCCCGGGGACGGAGTAATAAGGTTTTCTGCCACGATGTTCTGAACCTGCATTTTAGCGCGCGAAGTTACCCGGTTTCCTTTGGTTTCTGCTACAGCATCCCGTATTGATATCCAGCAGCTGATCTGATACGATGCCATCCATCATGTGCCTTGTGGTTAGCCAAATAAAATTCATTCATGTATTCACTCGCAAGTGGTTTCCATTTCTGTGGCGGCTCCACTTCTGGCGTTCCTAGACTTTCCAGAAAAACATTATGTGCCGATGCTATCCATGCTAATTTATCTTCTTTGATCGTGCTGGTACGTCGCATAGCATCTTTCAAGCCTCCCAATGGCAGAACTCGATCAAAAATATTTTCGAGTTATGCATCTTTTCGTGTTCAAGTTACCCCATCGGGACCGATCAGCACGCCCGCACGGCGCCCCCCAAAGGTGTTTCGAGCTCTCCAAGTCCGAGGACGTTTCACGGCATGAGTTGAGTTGGCGCTACCCAAATGTGCCACAGGGACAGACGTTACAGGGGATAATCGATCACTGCGCTCCTCGTTCAGGGCCACCATCGTGGGCATACGTTCGTTCGTGAGAACCACGTTTCAGTGTCCGTCGAGCGACTTCTGGGTGGTAATGAATCTAATGATCTGAACATTCTGCGTGCGATTTGAATGTGACGGGACCCTAGCCAGGTTTAACGTTCAACGGCATGCTACTATCACGTCTACTACAGTATACTAGTAGCTGCACATGCTCCTGATACAAAGGTCCCGTAAAAAGTGCCGCTGCTCATGTGTACTCACACCTTCGCCAATTTCGGTTCCTTTCTATGGCAGTTTTACCCTCAAGAGATGACTTTGGCAAGTGTAACGTCAATTCTGCCCTGCTGATATTATCGTGTAATTCTGACGAAGTTCTCCGAAGTATAAAGTGCTTTGCATCGCGTACAACCGGAATGCACAGTGTCTTTTTGGTACCCGGGCACCGCCGCACACCGCATCACACCCTCACCCCCCATCGCAGGCTTCTCGGGTCAACGATTGATCCGGGCCCCAGGTGCTGCTCCGGCTTATATGAGCATCATCAAGCGGTCCACTTAAGTGACCGTTCGATTTGTTGCCTTATCTCAAACCCTTCTTCTCCGGACCTCGTTTCTGGTCGTTCTGGGACAAGTAATGGCTACCCCTCTCAAGTTTGACAACACGCTCGGTGCCTTGTTCATTGGCTTCAGTGTGTCTACAGTGTGAGTACTGCTCGTGCCTACGAGATGGTCACGCTGATCATTCAACAGGTTGTATGGTATGCTTTCGGTCCAGGTGTACAATTATTGTCGTCGATATCCTTCGGATAAAATTGGGTATAAAGCAGTTGTGAGTTCTTCTCCAGGAGTGTATCCTCGCACCGGTCTAATCTTTTCAGGTCACATTGCTATTGTTCGTACTCCTTCAACGTTCACTGAGCTTGTCATGTAGTTTTCCTTCAGGGTACTAGAGACAATCCACCAAGCTTTGATTGGCCATTGCGTGTACTACTACTCAATAACGTGAGTTTCTGTGGCCGCTGCTTACTGATTGTCTAATTGCGATGTAGAAATTACCTGAACATACTTGCACTCTTGGGCAAACCAGTTTGGTGCGTCTTTTTTTCTCCTCTGAATTCTCCGTCATTTGACAAGAATGCAGGTCACTTGTCGTGCGTACGCTTTGTTGATGGTAGACCCTGATCTTATTAAACCGGGATCTTCCAGTTCCAGCTTCTCATGGGGGTGAGTATGCAACTTCCGTTACCGAATTCAGATGCCTGAGAGCGCGCATCTTATTGCCCAGGCAATAGTTGGATCCGTCGTCAAATTGTGTGTATTTCATCGATGATCATTCTCTATAATTAACCCCGATCATCGGATAGTTTGTTCACGCTGCGCGTCTGGCGATGTAAGCATTTCATTCTTCCTTGGCGGCATCTTGAAATGACATGCTTTTCTTAGTTAGCAAGGGGAACGTGTGGCCGACGGCCTTCCTGGTGAGTTCTGATCCACGCGCGACACGCTGTCATACATGTGACTGATTCTCTTGGCAAGTTGCTTCTGAACTTTGGGCAACTGGGTAAGGGCCCGTTGTCGTAGTTACAGCGTCGTATCTAACCTGGACAAATCTCTTCGTTGTCCCTCAACTGCATCCCAGGTCTCTCCATTGGTAAGTCTTCGATGAAACCGTACGTGATTGCTCGCTGACGTATTTGATAGCTTTCACAGTGAAAAGGTGCCAACTTTCTCACGTCCGTCGACCTGACACTCGAGCTGAGAGTACATACATCCTTTTTAGTTACCGGCTCCCTGCACTACCTGATCTTGCAAACCTACGAGTCAGTTGTATTTTCAGCATGAAACTACTTATTGCTGATTTGGTGTTCTTGCTCCAGGTCTTGGGAACCGTCGCGCTCGGCATTAGCGTTATTAATGACATGGGCACAGCTGTGGCCCTCTGTTATTACTTGCAAACCATGCGGTCCAGTTATACACAGTATGTTTTTCGTTTTCCAGTATACTTTTTCTACTGGTTTCTGATAGTACATCGGAAGGGCCAACTCCCTCATTAGAAGGTTAACGCTTTACGCAGTTAACACCGGTGTGATCACAAGGTACTGTTAGATTTCGACAATGTCGTTTTCCATCCGATTGACACCAATGGCTAGTGCAATGAGCTTCTCCACTTTGATTGTTGTACGTACTGCCCGCAGCTTGGTGTGGGTTGCTTACATTTAACTCACTGATAGTATAATATTATGCCGGAGAATTTCGTCTTCGTGGGTTGTTACCTAGTTGTGAGCAAACGTAAGGCATTCTTACTCAAACTGAAGCTTCGAACTGACCCACGATTTAGTATATGCGGTGTCATTCGTTGCGGCGTATGTTTATTTGTAGCTCATACACCATCCAGGGCTCATAGATATACAGACTCAACACACGCCAAACCATACGGGGGCGTGGTACCGACTGCGAGCTGAGAAAAACATCGATAGCCACGGATCAGCAAGATCACTCACTCAACCATTCGGCCATGATTACAAGAGACCTTCCACATGTTGCGTCCTACCGGGGAGAAGATGTTTGTAAATCGCCGATACCCTTTAGAGCTCATGGTTGACTTCCATAATAACAGAACGGTATTTCCGCTCTAGGTTCAAGCACAGACGAGTCGGTGGTATACAGACCGTCTGATTCCGTTTGAGTGGCCCACCCACCCTATCCTCGATGTCACGCAGACATAATTCAAACCACATTATCCCGCTGGCGATAAAGCATTTGAAAACTATTTCCGACTATTGAACATCCCTTGAATCTCACACTCTCACGTCTATCTAATCGCGCATGCATTCCAATTCATTGACCGTGTCCTTGCTATCGCTTGGTTTCAGTCACATCACCTCGTTCACGCAAACATCACTTTCCTTTCTTTCTGTGTTACTATCAATTCATCCGGGCCCGGGAGTAGGATCCACTCAGCCTGTCGGGGAGATTGATCTGTATGAGTATTACTACTAGCATTGTCTGTCTTCGGATGGATGTCGTTCTTTCAATTCGCTTGTATTTGCAAACTCGCCGGAAAAAAGCTCTAACAATGCACGCGGCCCAGGTAGGGTTTCTACTAATGAAAAATTTTAGCCAAATACCAGACAGCCTTCGGACGTCACCGGATTGGAGAGCATGGGAGGTATGAGGAAGCTGGATGTCCAGTCAAATGGTTACACGGATCTAGCAATGCCTGCAAGTGACGAAGTGTGCAGGAGGTACTGTAGTACCGGAACGTAAGAGATGATATACGGATCGCACACCGCATTCGAATATCATGTTGTACGTGTAAAGACCGACTGGATGTCACGCAACCAGACAGCATGATGAATTTCGCTATCCCGTCTTGATCCGGGTTCGGATGAACTCTTGCTCTCCCATGCAGTAGTTGGGGCACGGGGAATTACTAGCTACGGTATGACTGAAGCGTAGTCGGCGTAACTGGACGGATTAGTCTCTCGGCTGATGTTGGTTGTGTGCTCCTTCGCTGGGCAATAGCTATTTCATTTGACGTCGCCAGCCGCAGTAGTTTTCTGCTCCAAGTTCGGGAGCACTTTCGAATTCTCCCACTTTGAGCCCCTTAGCAACCGTTCCTGTTTGCCTGAATGCACGTCTCGCTCTGTGAACGCTGCCTTCTGGACTCTGTCGTGCGCTCTGCACGATTTTCGGTCAAGTTCGTCAATACCTCGATCGGGTGGGGCTCATAACCTGCCAGAGCCTAAGATAGAGATCTCTACATGCGATTATCAGCATAGTGCTGTACCACGACTATCGAAAGGCGTACCTTAGATTTAGCCGTTGCACAACAGCGGATTGAGGAGAAAAACGCGCCACATCCGAGGTAACGTATCGATGTCAGTTTACGTGCCGTGCCTCAAGTCACAAACTTTGACAAGATAACAAGTAGTATCCAAAAATCGAGCACTGCAATTTGTGTACGTCCTTTGCCACACGAGCCTAGCGCAACACTGTCCCTGATTGACCACTGCAACATTCCCGTAGCGATATGGACGGCTTCATCGAAGTCTCCTGTCGTCTTCACTGTTTGACATGAAAAGGGGGGAGCGGGTCTACCACAGGGACGTAGCGACCAGATGAGTCTCGAGCGGTGTTAGTCAGCAAGGCAGAGCCCATTGGCAGTAGGGCTCTTTGGATTCCCAGTTCGCGTCCTTCATCAACACGAGTACTCCCTCAACTTCCAACGGAAGACTCGGGGTGGGTGACTCGTGCAAATGAAAGGTTCCTGACTACTGTCCTGGAGTGTTCCAACCCGGCATGCGTGCCAGGAAGCCAGGGTTAAAATGTTGACCATCTGAGGGTGACTAACGGACTGCAAGCAGACGGACATAACTACAGGTGGTGTCCGTGTCTTGTTTGGGTAGTGGCAAAAGGATGCTGAGAGTTGGGACGTGTGAGGAGACGATGAAATAGGATATCTCGTGCCCAGATTCCAAAGACTGTGGCTCCATAAACGGGAACGTTGCTTAGGGTGTCCCCGTCAAGTCACATGGGTCATCTATCAACCAGACCGCCAATAACCCACTCATAAGCACCTAGGAACACAGCACCACCAGCAGATATCCAAAGTGTTCGTGGTAAGATACCCGCAAACAATGCCTTTGGTCCCTCTGCGGTATAAATTCGCCTCAAACGGCTCATGAGCGATGGCATTTCTGAAGTGGAATCCTTGGTATACTGTTACCAAACCAGTCAGGGTATAGAACGAAGGAGGGCGCACATACCCGCATGTCTAGCATCACTCGTGTTTTGAGAACATCAAGGGGAGTCGTCAGTGCGGCTGCAACACCACCCGCGATACTCCCACATATTGCGGCCTCCGATGCATGGAGTGGGCGTGCGCCCATGGACAGGGAGAGTCGGAACTTCAAAAGTTCATACAAGGGAAATTGAAGTGAAGTAAATGGGATCTGTGGAGGGGATGAGGCATAACTCAGAAATGGTCTGCGACTGGTATTGCCTACTTCACGCATGATTGTTATCCCAAAGCCACGATAGAAACCCCTTACACCGTCATGCTTCAGGACCTTCTTCGCGGCGGCGAGGGACGTAGCAGCGGAACCATAGGATGACGTCTGTGTACGTGTTTTTATCACTTCAGTCGGAACACGGACTAAGCAGGCTGCCTAAAGCATGTGGCATCAGAGACCTTGGATATGGCAAGGAGACAGGACGAATACAATTTCACCAATAGACGCGGAAATCATGTGGTTGAGTGGGGTTAGCTGCCCGTGCAAGGGCAAATGTTGTTTCGACATTTCATATGTTGCAAAGAACATTGCCGCTGCTCTCCAGTCATAAATAGTTGATCGACAAGCACGGTAGTACTCACCTCCAGGTGCGCTGCCCACAACAACACTTCCAATGCCTTTGTAGATCCCTTTGAAGCCACCAGCCTTCACGAATCCTTGAGCAGACTGCAACCGTGTTTTGACGGTATCTATCGGGAAGAAAAGCAAGTCGACAGCTGTACCTGCTGCACCTCCTGCCTAAGCGGGGTAAGACGTGTTGGGAATGTTCATGCGGATGTTTATAAAAGAGGGGAGTGGGCGGCGCACGATGAGGGATTGAGTGAATGCCGGCTTGCGTTCGGATTCCATTTCACCCTACTTGGTGTACTCAATGGGCGGAACGGAAGACACAAGCGGATTGAAAGAGAAGTTGGGAGTCCGGCCGACTGATGAAGATGTATCCAATTATGGAATTGCTCCAGAAATCCGAATTTGGTCAGTGTTGTCTTGACAAGAAATTGTGATGGACGATACACTCGAGATTCCACGACCACGAGCGGAAGAAATCCAAGGAGATGATCACTCCTCCGGGGATGAAGATGGTGGTCTAGACTGGACGAAGCTTTCGTGAGTCTCCACTACTACGCAAGTCACGCATAAATGATGGACAGTCAGACAGAAAGCTTGGAGCTGCCGCACGGCCTATTATCCCCAAACGCGGCGAAAAGGACTTTGAGCCTGCCCCGGGCGGGGGATCGGGATTGCAGCTCCATGTTCTTGATCGCTCACGAGATGCAATGTTTGAGGCTCTTCGTGCCGATAGAACTATTTCGAGGTCGGTCGAACAAGTTCTGCTGTTGGGTCGTTAAACACACGGATTTGGTGCTGACACGCTATTGCAGTAAAACCATAAGCTATGGTATCTGGTATCCTTCAATTGATCGTGTGCATGTGACAACTGCGCGTGGAATCCACTTCTCGACGATGGGTTACTCTGTTTTTCGGACGGTGCAGTACGAAAACACAGATATTGGATTGAGAAGTCCATCATCCAAACACTCCAAACGACTCGAACTTCTTCCGGAAGAAGCCTTGTATCTCATCGAACGCGGCGCTCTGTTTTGTTATAAATCAGTTTCTGGCGGCGCATCGCCCGTAGACCCCTCAAAGTATGAAACAAAAAGTCCTGGAGTGCCGATGTCAGTTCAACAAGCTTTCGCTGAACTGATTGGTCGTGAAGAAATGACCCTGGAACGTTATCAGGTGACGAACCCTGCAATCTTCATTGTCAATATCTGCTCATCTGCTACATGCAATTGTGTTTAGGTGTACGCGTATTTGAAGCGTCTCGGATTTATTTTGATGCGCGCTGAACCCCCAACGCCCGAGTATCCAGTTGTGCCTCCAGTTTCACTTGCAGTTACCCAACCACAAACCGTAACACGAAGACATACGGGATTCTTCTCGCGCCTTGTATCGAATATCATCAGGGTTGCCCGACTTTTCCGCAGGATCGACTGGTGGAGGCGACTCCCACTTCACCTGCAGAAAACGACTCGTATGTCCTTCATCTGCAATGTTCTATTCATTTAACCCAGCGTCCTTCAATTAGAAGATATATTCACGGCACTACGATTCATACCTTGTGGTCACACCATTCCCTTGTATCATCCAGTAGTAAAATCAGAACTCCCCTCGAAATTGTCGGGGCCCTCACCATACAAAATCTTTTTCCATGTATACAAGCCTTCCACACCATTCCGCAAGACCGCTCCTCCTCCTGTTGATTTTTATCTCGTGGTCGTTGAGTGGGTTACCTTTGACACCACGCAATACACGTTATCGTGCTGACCGGTCCAATCGCAGTGCACGAACAACGTCTATACCCTCTTTACGGGAACTGACTGCACTCTTCGGTATATTGCCAGAAATGCCCCTCCCACCCCCACGCAAACGTAGCACCCCAGCTTCCACTAAACAGCCAGGCGATTCTCAACCGACCGACGTTCGTCCAACCATTCCAAAGGCAGTATCTCAGGAAGGATCACTAGCCAACACGACCCCATCTCAACCGACATCGAGCTTGTCCTCCGCTTTATGGACGTTTTCCCAATGCCTGCTCTCTTTTATTCCCTCGTTCCATACAGCCCTCCCACCCCAAAGGACTAAACCGACATTCACACCACTGAGACCGAATCCTTTCCCTGCTCTCAAGACGGGCAAGAAGACCATCGTGGTAGCTGCCGTCGATGGCAGTAGTATCAGCTTTTTCAGGTTTGGGCAAGGAGTATTTGAGGAATGGCCCATGATATAGGGCATGTGTTACCGTATCTCAGAACCGGATGCGATGAGAACGCCTCGGCGGAGTGGCGTCTGAGATACGAAGAGGGAGAGCACCTTGCTGGAACGAGTTACAAGAATATGTCCATAGGGACTGTTAGGAGGAGATGTGGTTGGTACTATCGTCGATCTCGTGCAGTGTGCGTGGGGTATCAGGGCTGGGCATTTTCTGTGAAATCGTGCCACTCGACGTGCTACATCCCCGAGAGTCAGAATACCGCGGATCACTTGCTAGCGAACTCGGGTTAACACCGGCTTTTAGTTCTGAAATCGGCACTTGGAGTTTTGGATATGTCCATTGATTTACGCTCAATTAGTATTGGAACTGCCCACCACTCGTCTGATTCAATTCGCTCTACGGTAGCATCCGAAAAACAAGAAAGGTCACGAAACTACTTCTTCATATTCCTCTTTGCGATGCTTTTCTCGCTCCTCACTCTCCCCTTGCTTGTCTTCTTTGGAGGCTCACTACCGGGCTTTTTTGCAGCACTTATCTTGCGTATTCTTTCTCGCTGCTTATTCTGCAGGGGCACGCCTTGTTTGGCTAGCGCCATCCTGGCCTTTTTCTTGGCCATTCTCCGAGCTACACGATCGGCATCCGCTGCCTTGACACGCTTACGCTCCTCCTTGGTTAGCTTGACCAGTTTCTCACCAAAAGACGGGTCGCCCTTCGGAATAGGTGGTACAGGAGCGTTGTTAGATGCCTTCCGTACTGTTTCGGAAGGAGGAACCTTTTTGATAGAAGTGGCACCTGGTATTGATCTACATCGCTGGACGCGTAGTTTCCGCTTTGCAAACTTGAGCTTGCCCGGTTCGAGTGCGAGAATTTCATCGACACAGGTCCGGTCCTGAGCAACTTCTTTCAATGCATTGTTCACATTCCAAGCTTAACAAGAGGCATACTAACCGAGAATTGCACGTAGGCAAAACCCTTTCCAAGTTGGGTGTCCTTGTCGCGAATCATGCGTACACGAGCGACCCAATGCTTTGGCTTGTCGCCATCTTGTGATCCTTCAGCATCAGGACGCCCTCGTTCCGAGCTCACGACCCCTTCGAAAAATACTCGTAGATCCTCCTCCTTGCTCGCAAAATCGAGGTTTCCGACGAAAACGGTGAGCTTAGGGTCTCCAATGAGCGAGCTTAGCAGTGTACTATCCGAGAGACTTTCATTCTTTGACCCTTTCACAGCAGCGTCAACGCGAAGCATGCGATCCAGGAACATGGTGCCGTTACACTTTTCAATGGCCAGACGTGCGGCTTCGAAAGGATCCATAACAGGAGGTAGTGGAGGCAAGTTGGCCGGTCTTGAGTGAGGAGATGGTGGGTAGGCAAACACAATGTAAGCGTGCACAGCATCGGCGCCGGAATGAACATCCCTGTTAATAAATGCGATTTTCTTCTTCTGACTGGGAGTGAGAAACTTCTTTTCGTTTGACTTGGACTCGTCTGCAGTTTGTACATCACGCCACGAGGAAGCGCGATCTCTGTCGTGCTGCCGAGGTTGCTTGTTCTTTTTCACTTCGTCGCTCGCTTCCGGGAGTTTCGATGTAGGCGTTTGGAATGCGATTGAACGAAAGCGGGTGGACTCAATCTTCGCCGCTGGGAGGAGAGCGAGTATATGTCGATGTAATTGTTTTTGCAAGGGCTGCCGGGAGGGTCATCGACGAAAATGTCAGCAAAAGTTCCTATCACTTACCCGCTTTACCGCTATGTCGGGTAC
>JBBPSX010000444.1:0-12632 GCA_038093815.1 Neoboletus cf. brunneissimus | reverse complement strand
CTATAAAAAGTTTGTACCCTAGATCTGAATGATCATCTTGTGCACTCGGCCTCGATCCCTCGCATCTAAACTCTCTCGCCACATCCTTCGTCGTCGTCGTTGTCAGTCCTCGTCCTTGATCGACTTTCCATCTGTTCTTCACTATCCGGTCCTCGTCCTTGACTGGTCTTGCTCTATTATCGTCTGTCCGACCCTCGTCCTTGGTCGGATTACTCATTTTTGTTCCAGATTCGCTTATTCACGACGCTGTGATTTCTGAGAATTGCTCGGACACTTTTTTTATTCGCTCAGGTTTGTCGCAGCAACCCTAATCGACTAACCACCCTACTCTAGAACCCTTAGGGACGAGCTTACTTGCTCCCCTTGACACTTCCCCCCCTTGGTCCTAGACCATCTATCTGTTTTACAGCGTAAGCGGGGCGAAGGGAGAACTACAGCATGACGTCGGTAGGACGCATGACTAGGATAAGGGGTGTGCCGATAGCACTGGTGGTAAGGTAAATGAAAGGCGGCAAGGTGAATAAGAACAAAGAGAAAGCATACGAGGGCGCCAGGGGGAGATCCTAGGCAGATGCGAGGACGAATGACAGTGATGGGGAAGATCCCCAGATGTGACCGGTGGAGGTCCAAGGTGATGGGGAAGTAGGGCGTTCCTGGATAGGCACGGGAATGGGTCTATAGCAGAGGGTAGGGTGGAGGAGGTAACTCAGGGTGGGGCAGGGACGGATGACGAAGAGTCCGAGTAGTGTCGAATCGTTAGACCGAGCGAAGGAGTCACATTAGGGACGATGACGGTCTCCTAGAGCCAGGAGGGACGAGGACAAGGGGTGAGGTACAAGTGTATGGGTGGTTCTTACAGGTGTGAGACAGGGGTTAGACCGGAAAAGGATAGGGGCTAGGACGAGTTGTAACAAAAGGCTGGCTTGTTATCTATATGGACGACCTCCTTATCTTCTCCCCTGATGCCAAGACACATGAGGAATGTATCAAATGTGTCCTCCAGCGAATGACAGAGCTTGACCTTCATCTAAAGCTCAAAAAGTATATCTTTGCAGCTGAAAAAGTTGAATACCTTGGTATGATTGTCCATCCCGATCAGCTTGCTATGGACCCCGTAAAACTTGAAGGCATCTTTGCCTGGCCCCAACCCACCAATGTCAAAGGGGTCCACTCCTTCCTTGGCTTCGCCAACTTCTACCAGCAGTTCATTCCAAATTATTCCAACATCGCCCGCCCCCTCATTGACCTTACCAAAAAGATGACCGAATGGAACTGGTCCCCCTCCTGTGAATCCACCTTCCAAAGGCTTAAGCAACTCTTCCTCAAGAAACCTGTCCTCCACCTCCCTGACCTGGCTGCCCCCTTTGCCATCACTACTAATGCATTGAAGTATGTCTCCAGAGCTATCCTCCTCCAGACAGACTCAAACAGTGACTGGCATCCTTGCTCTTACCTCTCACAGTTGTTTATCCCTGCCGAGCGCAACTATGACATCTATGACAGGGAACTCCTCACTGTCATCCGCGCTCTCAAAGCCTGGAGACATTATCTTCATGATTCTCCCTTCCCAGTCCAAGTTTTCACTGACCATAAGAACCTCACCTACTTTTGCTCCCCTCAAACCCTTAACCGTTACCAGACACGATGGCTCCTTGACCTTGCCAACTTCAATCTCAAAATTGTCCACATCCTGGGGTTCCAACTCACTGGACCTGACACCCTTTCATGCTGACCAGATCATCTCCCCCGTGACATGGATAACCAAGGAGTTACCCTCCTACCCCCCATTCTCTTTGTTCACCTTATTGACACCACCCTCTCTGATTGAATCAAGTCAGCCTCAGTGGACGATCCTTGCGTCCTTCAGGCACTTCAGTCCCTTTCCCATGACACCCCAGCTTTCCTTTGCTTGTTATGAGTTCACGCTCATAATCCTTTCCTTTCTCTTTCCTTGCCCCTCTTCGCTCTCTTTCCATTTTCATTCCCTTTATTTTCTATTAGCTAACCCTTAGCTAACCTTCCTTTTATTGTCACTCCTCTTTTATCTTATCACCTATCATTATGTAACCATTTCCCATGACGTACTCCCTTATCTTCTCTCCCACACTATGTCATACCCTACACCCAGTACTTACTATCTTCGGTCGTTTACTCTTGTGCACAGCTTGGTCCGTGCTCACTGTACACTAATATATAATACACCTCTAGACAACCTTAGAATCCCAGTTCTAAGATAGTCGTCTAGACCTTGGATACTCACACAAGTGTTACTCCTAAGACGAGTATTCAAGATCTCGGTAGCTCCCGCTACAGTGAGTCTCTGGATTATTAGGATCTCACAGCTAACCGCTATTACCATCTGCGAGCACCTCTTATTCTACTCACTTCCGCCTTTACCCTCAAAATCATCCTCTTGGGTTTGCCTTCCAGTTCCTCGTCTTCGCCTGATCACCTGATCGCTTAGACTCACAACATTGCTCCCACACCTCTCCCTGGCAGTTACTTGAGGGTGTCCTCACTTATAATGGCTGTATCTATATCCCTGCTAACTCCTCCCTCCGCCGTTCCATTCTCCACCGCTGCCACAACCATGCCTCCACTGGCCACCCTGGATATCTTAAAACTTGCCAACTCATCACCTCTGAATTCTGGTGGCCCGGCCTTACCTCCTATGTCCACCACTATATCGAGGGCTGCGCCACCTGTCAACAAAACAAGTTGAACACCCACCCTACTGTTCCCCCGCTCACCCCTATCCACTCCACCTGCACCTGCCCCTTCCAGCAAATATCCTGCAATCTCATCACTGGCCTCCCCCTGTCTGGGGGCTTTGATCCCTCCCTGGTCGTGGTCGACCATGGGCTTACTAAGGGGGTGATCCTTTGCCCCACTAACAAAACTGTGACAGCAGAGGGCATTGCCATACTCTTTGTTACGATTCTCCCCTATGTCCACCTTTACTCTTTTCCCTTTCCCCTCGTCTAAGCCTTACCTATACTTTTTACTTCCCTCGCGCTTGTCAGTTACGTCACGGTCGGTCACACTTCTTTTCATTTAAACCTTAAAACCACTTAGCCTAGCCCGGGTTCTTTTCAAACCCTTCCCCTCCGCCCCGGGCAGCGCCCCTTTCATCTCCGCTCTTCATTTCCGATTACTACCTCCGTTCCGCCCCATACTGTGCCCTTGCTGTAGTACCCCCGCTAGGACACCATGCGCATCCCCTTTCCCCCTCGCCCTATACTTACTATTCCTGACTCGGTCTGTGCGCAATAGGGTACGCTATTTAAGCAGCTAGCTCTTATCCCTGTACGATAGCTTAGCTTCCCGAATCTACTCCTTGAAGCTCACCTCTGCGCGATCCGGCTTCGCCAGTCACTGGACCGGCTAGCCCCTTCGTACTCTTTGAACTCGACAACAAGGCCTTAGACCTGAGTCGACTGGAACTTCGGACCTTCGATCCTCGTTCCCCTTAGCGTACCTCTAGGTGTTCCGCACCTTGCCCACACCCTTGTCCTTGGGAGCTTTCACCTTTCGGGTCTACGGTCGCCCCATCCTAGGTCGAACCGTAACACTCTTCTTCCTTTCTGTTTACAAACACTTCAGCCTTTTTGACAAGGTCATCTCTGATCGGGGACCTCAATTCACCTCGGTGTTCGCCAGAGAACTTGGAAAGCTCCTTAACTATGACCTCACCCTCTCCACAGCCTACCACCCTCAAATGGATGGGGAAATTGAACATGTCAACCAAGAGGTTGAGACCTACCTTCGGATCTTTTGTGGAGTGCATCCCACAATCTGGGCTGACTCAACTGCCAATGCAGAATTCACCCACAACCACTGCCCCCACTTTGTCACCAATCAGTCCCTGTTCTATCTCATGATGGGCTATGAACCCCGTGCCCTACCATCGGTCATCTCCAAAACCTCCCTGCCCACAGTCACCTCCCACATCAAAGACTTGACAGCCGCCCGTGATGAGGCCCTAGCAGCCCATGAACTTGCATGTCAAGTAATGATATCATGCAACCGGAGAAAGTTTAAACCTTTCAAGAAGGGAGATAAGGTTTGGCTCGAAGCCTGCAATTTGAAATGATCAGTCATCAACCCCAAATTTGCACCTAAATGGGAAGAACCCTTTGTCATCACTGAAACCCTCTTCCCTATCGTCTATCACCCCCTCCACCTGGAAAACACACCCTGTCTTCCATGCCTCCCTATTGACCCCATACAAGGAAAACTCCATGCATGGCCCCAATTTCCCTGTTCCACCACTGGACCTTGTAGACAGCAAAGAGGAGTATGAAATCGAGAAGATTCTAAAGCACTGAGGCTCCACCAGCTCCCACTCATATTTGATACATTGGAAAGGGTATACTGCAGAAGAAGACTCCTAGGTTCCTGAGCACGACCTCAAACATTCGAAGACTGCCCTCCTTGATTATAAAAAATGACACCCAAAGTATTTCCCCTCTAGTTCTTCCTCTCGCACCTGAACCCACCAACCACCAACCAATCGCTATGCCCTGCTCTGACACCCCCTCTGATGACTATTACCCTGCCACCATCCCAGTCTCCATCACCCCCTCCTCCATCTCCTCTGTCTCTTCGCCACCAGTCACTTTGCCTGCTCCTTCTTCTACTCTTTACAATCCTATACCCTTTGTCAAGGACATCTCCATGCCTTCATCATGCATCGCTTCTCCTGGCTGGGGCTCTCCTTCTCCTGCCCCTGAGCAACTCTCTCATCTATCTCTTGCAGGCCCTGCTGCTCCCCCGGCCATCATCTCAGTAGATCTTCCTGTCTTTGCCCACCATCTTCGTGAGGACCTCCCTGATGGAGAGGCCTTACAACAGCTACACACCCTCCTCCGTGACTCTCGCCTTATCGTCTCCATTTCCTCCCACCTTGACCTCTGCTCCCCCCTCTGGGCCCTTTATAAAGTGTATCTTCAGTACTCCCACCTCCACCTCCTCACCGCCCATCCCAACTCCTCTGCCAGCACCCATGTTGCTATCCTGGAGCTGCAAATAGACCAGATCACCAAGGAACTTGAGGGCAACCTTGTCATGGCCATGTACCAACTAGGCACGCTCGAGTTTTTGAAGGAGATAAAACATTATTCCACAGAACTTGCCACTTTTTCCACCCTTTCTTCTGACATCCCCTCCGCATCCTTGTTCCCACTAAACAATGATGAAATCTGCCTGATCAAATGAGTAGAGGTCCACTGGACTGGGCACGAAGGACGCACAGCTCTTCCCCCTTCTCACCCTTGGTACACTAAGACTTGCTACAAATGCCACCATCTGGGTCATATCAGATCTGACTGCCAGTACTATCAATACCCCAACTGCCTTCATTGGGCCCTAGGCCACTTCAGCTCCTGCTGCCAACTTTGTTGACATGTCAATTCCACTCCATCATCTTCGATAACATCTTCATTCTCATATCATACCACTTTGTCCTCCTCCTCCACTGCCTTACCACCTTGCCCAGTACCACCACCTCATTCCAACCCCTCATGACCTTGTCATCGGCCCACCCCTGCACCCACCTGTCATTCCCTGCCCACACCCCCTTGTCCCCCTACCCCTGAATATGACAATAACAATGACATCTATGACAACATTGCCTGGGGCAACATCACTGGCTCCCCCTATGGCAGGTTGGCCGACCTCTACTAGAGTTTCTTTGCCAGTGGCTCGAAGGATAACCTGGGGGTAATGTTACAATTCTTCCTATGCCTGCTCTTTTTCCTACTCTTTTCCTGTCACTCACCCCAGCCTTGCCTATGCTTCCATGCCTTACACTTCTGTCAGTCACGGTCAGTCACATTCCTCTTCATTCAAATCTTAAACTATACAGCCTAGCCTGGGTTCTATTTTGAACTCTTCCCCTCTGCCCTAGGCAGCACCCCTTTCATCTTTGCCTTTCATCTCCAGGTATTGCCCCCATTCCATTCCATTCCATGCCCTTGCTGTAGTACCCCCACTTGGACACCTCATGTGCAGTCTCCCCTCTGCCCAGTATCTATCTTTCCTGACTCGGTCTGTGCGCCATAGGGTACCCTATTTAAACCACTAGCTAGTACAACTGTACTCTAGCTTAGCTTCCCAAATCTATTCCTTGAAGCTCACCCTTGCATGATCTGTCTTCACCTGTCACTGGACTGGCTTAGCCCTTCACATCCTTTGCACTCAACAACAAGGCATTTGACCTGAGTCAACTGAGGCTTCGGACCTTTGATCCTCACCTCCACCTGTGTCTTTGCCTCTAGGCACCCCCTGCCCTTTGCCTTTGCCCCCACTTTTGTCTCCCTCGGCAAGAGCTTCCACCCTCAGGTCTACAGTCACCCATCCCTAGGTCAAACCGTAACACAGGGTATGGCAGTCAAAAAGAGTTGGATATGACTATCCATGGCTAGAGTTGAGTTTGAGAGATCAGCTCCAATACCAGGTGGAGTAGGTTTATTAGGAATGTGAACTGCAAGAGTTGGGTGAGCATCAGCTGCTGCTGCCACAGGGGTGGGAACTCCATTGGCAGAGGGTTAAAAAGGAAGCCTGACTGAGAAAAGTACAATACAGTGGATATGGTGGGGAAGGGTGTGAGTGGAATAGACAGTGGAATACTTGGCAGAGGTTCAGGGTATGGTGGCAGGGAAGGAAGGGATGGTATCAATGGAGATGGGGGAGGCAGGGAGGAGTTCTCCTGTCTCTGTTGAGGTTTTAATTTCTTTATCAGGTGATCTATCTTCTGCAAGTGAGGAGGTCTGTTGTCCCTTAACTGTAGTATCAGTGGTAGTGGAGGGATCAGCAAGTCCACCAACATTGACAGCATAGGGAGTGAAGGAAGGAAAGTTGGTGAAGTATCTATTCCTGTTGGCCTGGGGGAGGGAGAATAGGATGGGGTGCAAGAAGGTGATGACAATTCCAATAGGAAGGAGAGAAATGAATAGGTTGAGTCTGGCAGTGTAAAGGAGGTCAAGAACAATGTCCTTGAACTCATTAATGGCTTGTTCAATGGTTGCCAGGGCAGGGTTGGATTGGACAAATGGGGCATCAGGATGTTTGAAGATGGAAGGATTCTTTGCTGTGACTCCAAAAGCCCAGGAGATATAGATCTGGGCAGTGGTGTAGAGTCTATACAGAAGTATGAGAAATGGTGCAGTTCTATCCATGGCATGAAATGAGAGGTTTTCCAGGGCAGCTGAGGCTTGTGGATTTTCAAGGAGGGTAACATATAGGAGGTAATGGACAATAGGTGGTAGACAGTTTAGGCATTCAGAGAGGGAAGTGCAGCGATCAGCTATGGAGGATAGGGTTTTTGAGTTTTCAATTAGTGTGAGGTAACCCTTTTATAGTCCATCATGGTGTTAAATACTGGTCTACTCTGGTGTCAACTCTGGATCATCAGAGATGGGTTGGTATGGGACTTGGCTTTACCATATGTGGTGCATCCTTTTGAACAAGCTGGGTGTCCCAGATTTTGGAGGGTCAGAGGTAGAGGACTTCAGACATTGTTCACAACATCAAGTCAAGCAAAGGATCAGAGGGTGAGTTGTCTAGACTCAAAGACAAGGAGTAGTGAACTAGTTTAATATTCAGACTAAAGACTAAGTACAGGAGTTCTAAAAGTTTATATACTCAGAATTACATAGGATTTGTAATGGAGGACTAAGTGGATTAGTAAGTGTCCAGAAGGTAAATATAACTGGAGCTATGCTCCTAAGTGGGCACAGGTATGGAGTGAAACTATTACGGTTCGACCTGGGAAGGGCGACCACAGACCCGAAGGTAATAGCTCGAGCTAAGAACGCGGAGGTACGAAGGTGACGTAGCGAGGGACGTAGGCAAAGGCGAGGATCCAGGGTCCGAAGCCTTGGTTGACTCAGGTCTAAGGCCTTGTTGTCGAGTACAAAGAGTGCGAAGGTCCTAGCCGGTCCAGTGACAGGCGAAGGGCTGATTGTGCAAAGGTGAGCTTATTAAGAGTAGATTTCGGGAAGCTAAGCTAGAGGACAAGTACGCTAGCTAGCTGTTTAAATAGTGTACCCTAATGCGCACAGACCGAGTTGGAAACGGTAGGTTTAGGGTGAAGGGGAGGGGTGCATGTGGTGTCCGAGCGGGGGTACTACAGCAAGGGCACAGAATGGGAGGATACGGAGGCAGTACTCGGAAATGAATAAGCGGAGATGAAAGGGGGTGCTGCCCGGGGCGGAGGGGAAGGTTCAGAAAAAGAACCCAGGCTAGGCTAAGTAGGTTTTAGGGTTTAGGATTGAAAGGCACTGACAGTGATCAGCGGTGAGTCACGGTAGGCTGAGTCACAATAGAAGGAGTCAAAAGAGAAGGCATAGGCGAGAAGAATGTGTCGTAGAGTAAAGGAAAAAGAGTAGTCATACGGATGAATTGTAACAGAAACAAGAAGCAGAACTAATACAAAAGGAGACTAGAAAGTATTATAAGGAAATGGAGAGTAACATAATAGGAACAGAATTAACCATCCAGGGTTCAGGAGTTGAAACCTGAATGAGAACACAATGGAGTTGGTATGGAGTTGGATGCAGACTGCCAGAATTGGCCTTAGTGGAAATATGGGATATGACAGTATCCCTGTCTTAGGCCTAAACCCCTGAAGGCCTAGGCCAGGGACAATATGGAGTTGAAAAGTTGAAGTCCAAACCTTTGTTAATTGCCACTTGGGGGACTATAAAGTCCAGTAGGTGTTATGATTCATCCATTCCACTACTCTTTTTCCTACTTTGCTATGCTCCCCCCCCTTTGTCCTCCTTGTCCATGTCAAGAGAATCAAGTGGCCTTGTATGACAGGATGCAGTGTGGTAAGCACTGTACTGATGGAGAAAGAGTCCTACAGCTACATACTGTTACGTTCCAACCAGGTAGTTGGAGATGTAGGCCTGGTGGCATCTTCTAGTTGAGGAAGTCCTGACAGGGGTGCCAGACAGCAGTAGAAGATGATCAAGGGATGGCATTGGACATGATGCGAAGTACGAGTGCTACAACGCAGAGGGGAGTCCAGGAGATCAAGTACAAGGTACAAGGGAAATACCAGGTGCGAGGTACTAGGGGGATACCAGGCAAGATCAAGATAGGGAACGAATGTACTAAGAGGTCCAGTATATAAGTAAGAGAATCAAGAGCAGCCCGAATGCGGGCCAAGGGTGCAGGCAGAGGGCAGGGACGTCAAAAGGACGTGCAAGCTAAAGTGCCAGGTGTGAAATAAGTGAAGGTGAGGGCCGCGTAAGTGGGGCAAAGGGAGAACTACAGCATGACGTTGGTAGGACGCATGACTAGGGTGAAAGGGTGTGCAGATGGCACCAACGGTAAGGTAAATGAAGAACGTCAAGGTGAATAAGAATAAGGAGAAAGCGTACAAGGGCGCCAGGGGGAGATCCTGGGCAGATACAAGGGTGAACGGCGGTGATGGGGAAGATCCCCAGATGTGACCGGCGAAGTGTTACATTCCAACCGGGTAGCTGGAGACGTAGGCCTGGTGGCATCTTCTAGTTGAGGAAGTCCTGACGGGGGCACCAGACAGCAGTAGAAGATGATCAAAGGATGGCATTAGACATGATGCAAAGTACGAGTGCTACAATGCGGAGGGGAGTCCAGGGGATCGAGTATGAGGTACTAGGCATAAGGTACTAGGTGGATACCAGGCGGGTACCAGGCGTGTACCAAGCAAGGTCAAGATAGGGAACGAATGTACTAAGAGGTCCAGTATATAAGTGAATAAATCAAGAGCAGCCTGAATGCGGGCTGAGGATGCAGGCAAAGGGCAGGGCCGTCAA
Organism: Neoboletus cf. brunneissimus; assembly: GCA_038093815.1. Classification (NCBI taxonomy): domain Eukaryota; kingdom Fungi; phylum Basidiomycota; class Agaricomycetes; order Boletales; family Boletaceae; genus Neoboletus; species Neoboletus cf. brunneissimus. The sequence continues at coordinate 2,826 of JBBPSX010000444.1, read as the reverse complement.
AAGGATGCGCAAGCTAAAGTGCCAGGTGTGAAATAAGCGAGGGTGAGAGCCGCGTAAGTGGGGCAAAGGGAGAATTACAGCATGATGTCGGTAGGACGCATGACTAGGGCGAAAGGGTGTGCAGACAGCACCAATGGTAAGGTAAATGAAGAACGTCAAGGTGGATAAGAACAAGGAGAAAGTGTACGAGGACGCCAGGGGGAGATTCTGGGCAGATGCAAGGACGAATGATGGTGATGGGGAAGATCCCCAGATGTGACCGGCGAAGGTCCAAGGTGATGGGGAGGTAGGGCATTCCTGGATAGGCACGGGAACGGGTCTATGGCGGAGGGTAGGACGGAGGAGGTAACTCGCAGTGAAGATGGGGATGGATGACAAAGAGTCCGAGTGGTGTCTAGTCGTTAGACTACACAAGGGAGTCACGTTAGAGACAGTGATGGCCTCCCTAGGCAAGGAGGGACAAGGGCGAGGGGCGAGGTACAAGTGTACGGACGGTTCTCACAGGTGTGAGACAGGGGCTGAGCCGAAAAAGGGATAGGGGCTAGGCAAGTTGTAACACAAAGGTCCAAGATGACAGGGAGGTAGGGCATTCCTGGATAGGCACAGGAATGGGTCTATGGTGGAGGGTAGGACAGAGGAGGTAACTCGGAGTGGGGATGGGGGCGGATGACGAAGAGTCCAAGTGGTGTCTAGTCGTTAGACTGAGCAAAGGGGTCATGTTAGAGACGGTGACAGCCTCCCTAGGTGAGGACGAGGGGCGAGGTACAAGTGTACAGACGGTTCTCACAGGTGTGAGACAGGGGTTAAGCTGAAAAAGGGATAGGGGCTAGGCAAGTTGTAACACATACCTGGGGTTGAAATGGACAGTTGTGGTTCATGTTCAAGAAGAATTGAAACTCCTATTGTAACTCAGTTGTGACTTGTGAACTAAGTAGTTGAAGGTACACACTTATGTAATACTACTAATACTAGTGTATCTACACTATACTTCAACACTCCCCCTCGCTTTGTATTCCAGATATAATCAGCATCAGAGGTATAGGAAAGTCATACAGGCAAGCAAGGCTCAAGCTGGCGAGTAGAATTCGAGACCAAGTTGGGAATGGAACTTCTCAAACTTAACATGTCCAAGATTCTTAGTGAACATATCCACTGGATTATCATCTCCAGGGATGAACAGTAGTTCTACATCCTTAGTAACCATCACAGCATCACATATGAAATGGTATTTAATGCAAATGTGCTTGAATCTCTTTTCAGTGACTGGATTCTGTGCAATGAAGAGCAACCCTTGGTTGTCACCACACACTGGGATTGGTTTTAGATGGTAACCCAATTCTTCCATCATCTGCTTAATCCAGATGGCTTGGCACATACAGTTGCTCAGAGCCATGTACTGTTACAACTCATCCAAAACCCCTCTTTTCTTCTGCCAAACCTGCCAAACCCCCTATCTTTTCCACCAAACATCCTGTTCTCTTCCCCCATGCAATCCCTGAAGCAAGCACCATTGCCTGGCCACTTCTACTCTTCTCTCTTTGATCCTTTCACTCAGACAAGCCCCATTCTACCCCACTGAACCTGCTGAACCCCCTATCTTTTCTGCTGAACATCTTACCTTTCCCCCCTTCATATGACCTTTGAAGCAAGCACCATTACCTGGCCATTCCTACTCTATTTCCCTTGTTTTCTTCACTCTGATGAACCCCATCTTCCTTTGTTTGATCCATGATGGGCCATTACACCTTATACCCTCCAATACTCAACTTTCCCACACTGATGTTCAGCTTTCCCACACTAATGTTTGGCTTTCCCATGCTCCACACTTGCAATTTCTTTGAATCTATCTGTTCACCTGAGCTGTTCCTGCCCTGCTTGGGATCCCCCACTACATTTGCCTTTGCCCTGGACCCCCCATGACACCTCTACTTACTCAGATTACCCTGGACCCCATGACAGGTGCTGCTGCGCACCCATACTTAGTTCCCCTCTTCCCAGGACATCACTTCCCCTTGTCTACTTCCTATTCCTACCTTGGTCCATGTCCCCTTAGGCAGGGTACTTAAACACCATGTTGGTATCGTGGTACAGTAGCTTAGCTTACCTGAATCTACCTGCTAAAGTCTCAACCCTGTGTGTAACTCCTCACCTATCACTGGACCGGCTGGACAAGTGGCATATCTTGGAACCCCTCACCCTGCCCGAACTCTGTTTCTCAAAAATACAGCTCTTGACTTGATTTGATGTAGCCACAGGCCCTAGACCTCCACTACTCCTGTGCCCCAAACTCCTCGACCTCAACTGCTTCCGCCCATAGGCTTTAGCCCCTCTCAGGTCTACAGTCACCCCTATCAGATCAAACTGTAACAAAAGCTAAGTGTTATAACTTGCCTAGCCCCTATCCCTTTTTCGGCTCGACCCCTATCGCACACCTGTGAGAACCCGCCTCACACCTGTACCCTGGTCTTCGTCCTCGTCCCTCCTCACCTAGGGAGGCCATCATCATTCCTAACATAACCCCCTTGCTTGGTCTGATGACTAGACACCACTCGGACTCTTTGTCTTCCACCCTCGTCCCCACTCCGAGTTACCTCCTCTGTCCTACCCTCCACCATAGACCTGTTCCCGTGCCTATCCAGGAATGTCCTACTTCCCCATCACCTTGGACCTTCACTGGTCACATCTGGGAATCTTCCCCATCACCGTCTTTTGTCCTCATATCTGCCCAGGATCTCCCCCGGCTCCCTCATATGCTTTTGCATTCTTCTTGTTCACCTTGTTATTCTTCATTTACCTTACCACCGGTGCTATCGGCACACCCCTTAC
>JBBPSX010000443.1:0-12649 GCA_038093815.1 Neoboletus cf. brunneissimus | reverse complement strand
AAAGGGGTGTGCCGGTGGCACCAACAGTAAGGTAAATGAAGAATGTCAAGGTGAATAAGAACGGGGAGAAAGCGTACGAGGGCGCCAGGGGGAGATCCTGGGCGGATACGAGGACAAATGACGGTGATGGGGAAAATCCCCAGATGTGACCGGTGAAGGTCCAAGGTGACAGGGAAGTAGGGCACTCCTGGATAGGCACGGGAACGGGTCTATGGCGGAGAGTAGGACAGAGGAGGTAACTCGGGGTGGGGGCAAGGGCGGAAGACAAAGGATCTGAGTGTTGTCTAGTCGTAAGACCAAGCAAGGGGGTCACGTTAAGGACGATGACGGCCTCCCTAGGTGAGGAGGGACGAGGACAAGGGGTGAGGTACAAGTGTACAGACGGTTCTCACAGGTGTGAGACAGGGGTTAGACCGAAAAAGGATAGGGGCTTAGGACGAGTTGTAACAGCTCACCTTTGCGCGATCTGACTTCGCCAGTCACTGGACCGGCTTCGTCCTTCGCATTCCTAGTACTCGACAACAAGGCCTTAGACCTGAGTCGACTGAGACCTTGGACCGCTGATCCTCGTCTCCCTCTGCGCCCCCGCCCCCAACGCCCTTCGTACTTCGCCCCTACCTTCGCCACCTTCCTTAGAGCCTTTACCTTTCGGGTCTACGGTCGCCCACTCCTAGGTCGAACCATAACATATTGCCACTGATGCTTCGAAATACGCTTCAGGAGCTATTCTTCTCCAAACTGATTCTAATGGCGATTGGCACCCCTGCTCCTACCTATCTCAGTCATTTATCCCGGCTGAGTGCAACTATGACATCTATGACAGGGAACTCCTTGCTGTCATCCGCACCCTCAAAGCCTGGTGACACTACCTCCACAGCTCCCCCTTCCCTGTCCAAGTTTTCATTGACCACAAAAATCTCACCTACTTCTGTTCCCCCCAAACCCTCAACCATCACCAGGCATGCTAGCTCCTTGACCTCGCCGACTTTGACCTCAAAATTGTCCATGTCCCAGGATCACAACTCGCCGGGCCTGACACCCTCTCACGCTGACCAGATCATCTCCCCCATGACACAGATAACCAAGGTGTTACTCTCCTATCCCCTTCCCTCTTCATCTGCCTCATTGACACCACCCTCTCTGACTGTATTAAATCTGCCTCGACAGACAATCTGTGTGCCCTTCAGGCACTTCAATCCCTCTCCCACGACACCCCGGCATTCCTACGCTCTTGCACCTCCCCCTGGCAGCTACTCAAAGGCATCCTCACTTACAATGGCCACATCTATATCCCTGCCAACTCCTTCCTCCACCGCTCCATTCTTCAGTGATGCCATGACCATGCCTCCACTGGCCACCCTGGCTACCTTAAAACTCACCAACTTGTTGCTTCTGAATTCTGGTGGCCCGGCCTCACCTCCTATGTTCACCATTATGTCGAGGGCTGCGCCACCTGCCAGCAAAACAAGTTGAACACCCACCCTACTGTTCCACCCCTCTCCCCCATTCGCTCCACCTGCACCCGCCCCTTCCAATAGATTTCCTGCGACCTTATCACCGACCTCCCCCTATCTGGGGGCTTTGATTCTCTTTTGGTCGTGGTCGACCATGGGCTTACTAAGGGGGTGATTCTCTGCCCCACCAACAAAACTGTGACCGTGGAGGGCATCGCCATCCTATTTTTCCTCTCCATCTACAAACACTTTAGCCTTTTTGACAAAGTCATCTCTGATCGGGGACCTCAATTCGCCTCAGCATTTGCCAGAGAACTCGGAAAACTCCTTAACTACAACCTCGCCCTCTCCACCGCCTATCACCCTCAAACTGATGGGGAAACCGAACGTGTCAACCAAGAGGTTGAAACCTACCTCCGGATCTTTTGTGGAGCACACCCTACAACCTGGGCCGACTCAATTGCCAATGCCGAATTCGCCCACAATCACCGCCCCCACTCCGTCACCAACCAATCTCCATTCTATCTCATGATGGGCTACGAACCCCGTGCCCTACCATTGGTCATCTCCGAAATCTCCCTACCTGCAGTCGCCTCCTGCATCAAAAACTTGACAGCTGCCCGAGATGAGGCCCTAGCAGCCCATGAACTTGCACGCCAAGTAATGATGTCACGCAACCAGAGGAAGTTTAGACCTTTCAAGAAGGGAGATAAGGTTTGGCTCGAAGCCTGCAATTTGAAATGATCATTCATCAACCCCAAATTCGCACCTAAACAGGAAGGACCCTTCATCATTACTGAAACCCTCTTCCCTATCATCTACCGCCTCTGCATCCCCTCTACCTGGAAGATACATCCTGTCTTCCATGCCTCCCTATTGACCCCATACAAGGAGAACTCCATGTATGGCCCCAATTTCCCCACTTCACCACCGGACCTTGTAGACAGCAAAGAGGAATACAAAATCAAGAAGATTCTAAAACACTGAGGCTCCACCTGCTCCTGCTCGTATTTGATACGTTGGAAAGGGTACACTGCGGAAGAAGATTCCTGGGTCCCTGAATGCGACCTTAAACATTCAAAGGCCGCCCTCCTCAACTATAAGAAATGACACCCGAAATACTTCTCCCCCAGTTTCCACTCTCACACTTAGCACCAACACCCACCTTCACCAACAATGCCCTGCTCCGATGTCCCCTCCAATGACTATTACCCTGCCACCATCCTGTCCTCTGTCACCCCGTCCTCTGTCTCCTCTGTCACTCCAGCATCAATTGTTTCGCCTACTCCTAGTTCTACTCTTTACAGTCCTATACCCATTGTCGATGACATCTCCCTGCCTTCGTCACGCATCGCTGCTCCTGGCTGGGGGGCTCCTTCTCCTCCCCCTCAGCACCCAATCTTTCTGGTCTTGAGGGACCTGCTGTTCCCCTGACCATCACCTCAGTAGACCTCCCCGTCTTTGCTCATTGCTTACAAGAAGAACTCCCCAACAGGGAGGAACTCCACCAGCTACACACCTTCCTTCAAGACTCCCACCTCATCGTCACCATATCCTCCCACCTTGATCTCTGTTCCCCCCTCTGGGGTCTTTACAAGGTGTACCTCCAATACTCCCGCCTCTCTTTCCTCACCTCGTGAACCACCACCACCTCCAGTGCTCATGTAGCTCTTATGGAGCTACAAGTCAAACAGATCACAGAAGAACTGGAAGGACACCTTGTCTCGACCATGTACCAGCTAGGCATGCTTGACTTTTTAAAAGAAATTGACCGTTACCTCTTCAAGCTCACTACCTTTTCCACCCTTTCCTCTTCCACCCCCTCAGCATCCTCCTCACCACTGAATGATGATGAGATCCATCTCATTGAGCAAGTTGAAGCCCATTGGACCGGGCACGAAGGATGCCAACTGTTACTCCCGTCACACCCCTGGTACACAGAAACCTGTTATGAATGTCATCGCCTCGGACATATCTGCCCCGAATGTCAGTTCTATCAATGCCCTAACTGCCTTCGCTGGGCCCCAGGCCATCTCAGCTCCCACTGTGCAGTTTGAAGACTTGTCAACCCCTCTCCATCGACTTCATCAATGTCTTCATCCTTGCGTCATACCACTTCTTCCCACTCATCCGCTTCTGGTCCACCTTGTCCAATACCACCACCTCGTCACACCTCCTCTTGCCCTCGTCATCGGCCCACCCCTGCACCCACTCATGGTTCCACGCCCCCGCCTCCACACCCCCATATCCCTTTGTACGACAACAACAATGATGTCTATGATGACATCACCTGGGGTAACATCACTGGATCCCCCTATCACGGGTCAGCTGACCTCTATTAGAAATCTGTTCACCAGTGGCTAACAGGATAACCAGGGGGTAATGTTACAATCCATTCCTGTGTCTACTCTTTTTCCTACTCAGCCCGACGCTTCCCCTGCCTATGCCTATTCCATTCATGACTCATCCCACTGTGACTTGTCTTTAGTCTTGGTCGGTACCTTTTCATTTCATTTAAACCCCAAACTACACAGCCTAGCCCGGGTTCTTCTTCAAACCCTTCCCCTCCACCCCAGGCAGCGCCCCTTTTCATCTCCGTGCTTCATTTCCAGCTATTGACCCTGTCCTGTTCCATCTCGTGCCCTTGCTGTAGTACCCCCGCTCAGACACCTTGTGCACCTCCACTCCCTTCGCCCTAGACTTGCTTCTTCCAGCCTGGTCTGTGCACCGTAGGGTACCCTATTTAGTTCTCACATCCACTACCCTGTACTTTAGCTTAGCTTCCCGAATCTACACTTTGAAGCTCACCTTCGCACGATCCAACTTTGCCTGTCACTGGACCAGCTTAGTCTCTTGCATCCTCTGTACTCGACAATAAGGCATTAGACCTGAGTCGACTGAGACTTCGGACCTTTGATCCTTGTCTCCATCTGTGTCCTCGCCTTTCGGCCCCTCTACACCTTGTCTACATCTTCACCTTCGCCTCTCCCACTAGAGCTTCTACCTTTTGGGTCTACAGTTGCCCATCCCTAGGTCGAACCATAACAAATAGCTCCAAGGAGTACAGTAATGAAGAATGTCAAGGTGAACAGGAGAAAGTGTATGAGGAGACCAGGGGGAGATCCTGGACAGATGCAAGGACAAATGACAGTGATGGGGAAGATCTCCAGATATGACCTGTGAAGGTCCTAGGTGATGGGGAAGTAGGACGTTCCTGGATAGGCACGAAAACAGGTCTATGGTGGAGGGTAGGACAGAGGAAGTAACTTGGAGTGGGACGAGGGTGGAAGACAAAGAGTCCAAGTGGCATCTAGTTGTTAGACCAAGCAAGGGGGTCTCGTTAGGGACAATGATGGCCTCCCTAGGCAAAGAGGGATGAGGATGAGGGGCGAGGTACAAGTGTGAGGACAGTTCTCACAGGTGTGAGACAGGGGCTGAGCCGAAAAAGGATAGGGGCTACTGCAAGTCGTAACATCTACCTTATATACAGGATGATCCTAGCTACTGGAACTCTAGCTTCAGCTTACTGATTACCCACCTGGACTTGTACCTTGTCCATACCAAAGCTACCCCTTGTATTTGTATACACTGCCTATACAACCTCCTTGATCACCTTCTTCTGTTGTCTGGCACCCTCGTCAGGACCTCCTCAATAAGAAGTCGCCAACTGGTCTACATCTTGGCCCTTCCCAGGCTTGAACATACATAACATGCACCAAGAATAAAGGTAACTGCGCTGTGGCAGCATCTAATCATAAGGGAAGTCCAAGAGTAATAAGAAAACATATGATGGTGGTTAGGACCTGTTACGTTCGAACCCGGGTAGGCCCGAGACGTAGACCGGTAAGCGACTTCTTATCGAGGATGTCCTGACGGGGGTGCCAGACAACAGAAGAAGGCGATCAAGGGTATTGCATAGGCAGGGTACGCGAATACAATGGGTATAGCCAATATGGACAAGGTACAAGTCCAGGGGAAGAACCGGTAAGCTGAAGCTAGGGTACAACTAGTTAAGATCGTCCTGTATATAAGGATAACGAATGAAGAGGAGCCCGAATGGGGGCCAAGGGCATGGGCGGAGGGCGAGGGCGTCAGAGGGACGTGCAAGCTAAGGTGACAGGTGTGAAATGTCCAAGGTAAAGGCCGCGTAAGCGGGGGCGAAGGGAAATACTACAGCATGACGTTGGTGGACACATGACTAGGGCAAGGGTGTGCAGATAGCACCGGCAGTAAGGTAAATGAAAGGTAACAAGGTGAATAAGAACGAGGAAAAAGCGTACGAGGAGACCAGGGGGAGATCCTGGGCAGATGTGAGGACAAATGACGGTGATGGGGAAGATCCCCAGATGTGACCGGTGAAGGTCCAAGGTGACGGGGGAGTAGGGCGTTCCTGGATAGGCACGGGAATGGATCTATGGCGGAGAGTAGGACAGAGGAGGTAACTCGGCATAGGGCGAGGATGGAAGACAAAGGGTCTGAGTGGAGTCTAGTCAAGAGACCAAGCAAGGGGGTCGCGTTAGGAACAGTGACGGCCTCCCTAGGCGAGGAGGGACAAGGACTAGGGGCGAGGTACGGGTGTGTGGTCGGTTCTCACAGGTGTGAGACAGGGCTGAAGCCGAAAAAGGGATAGGGGCTAGGACGAGTTGTAACAGGACCAAGAAGGGGATGACTAAGAATAAGAACGGATACTAGACAATGGTAGATGAAGTGGTCCAAGATGGGTAACAGGATGTAGAGTAGTCCAGGATGCAAACATTGATCTGGACTGTAAAGGACCAGACTGGATAAGAAATAAATGGATAGGACACACCTCAGACCAGACTTGTTGGACACAGGACATGATGGAATATACTTGTTGGAAGCCTGGACAAAGGGGGAAGTGGAGAATGTAACTATAGGGAGCCTCTGGCTCCTACACTGGATAGGCCTGACACATAGACCTGGATAGTGATTTCCAGTCAAGAGAGTCCTAACGGGGACACCAGACAATAGTGTTACAATCCATTCCTATGCCTACTCTTTTCCCCTACTCTATGGTACACTTCTTTCATCTATGCCATTTCTGTTCACGACTCTCTGTGTTATGGTTCGACCTAGGAAGGGGCGACCATAGACCCGAAAGATAGAAGCTCAGAGCTAGGAGGCCGAGGTGGAAGGCGAAGGTCTGATACAAAGGGTGTTCAAGGTACGGACACAGGTAGAGGTGAGGATCAGAAGTTCAAGGCCTCAGTTGACTCAGGTCAAAGGCCTTGTTGTCAAGGACGAAGGATGCGAAGGGCTAAGCCAGTCCAGTAACAGGCGAAGTCGGATCATGCAAAGGTTGAGCTTTCAAGAGGTAGATTCGGGAAGCTAAGCTAGGGTACCAGAGTGCTAGCTAGCTGTTTAAGTAATGTACCCTACTGCGTACAGACCGAGTCAGGAATGGCAGGTACAGGGCGAAGGGAAGAGGGTGCGCATGGTGTCCAAGTGGGGGTACTACAGCAAGGGCATGAAATGGAATGGAACGGAGGTAATAGCTGGAGATGAAGAGTGGAGATAAAAAGGGGCGCTGCCCAGGGCAGAGGGGAAGGGTTCAAAGAAGAACCCAGGCTAGGCTGTGTGGCTTTAAGGTTTAAATGAAAAGGGGCTGTGACCGACCGTGACTCATGAGAGCGTGAGACGTAAGAAACATAGGTGAGGTTGGGGCGAGTGAAGGAAAGAAAGGGAAAAAGGTAAATGTAGGAATGAATCGTAACACTCTGCATCGTGACTCATCTTACCGTGACTCATCACCAGCCCCAGTCAGTGTCTTTTCATTTCAAACCTTAAACTTACATAGCCTAGCCCAGGTTCTTTTCTGAACCCTTCTCCTCTGCCCCAGGCAGTGCCCCTTTCATCTCCACTCTTCATCTCCAGCTATTGTTCCTGTTCCATTTGTGCCCTTGCTGTAGTACCCCCGCTCGGACACCACACACCCCCCCCTTCCCTTCGCCCAGTACTTACCATTCCTGACTCAGTCTGTGTGCCATAGGGTACCTTATTTAAACTGCTAGCTAGTACCACTGTACCCTAGCTTAGCTTCCTGAATCTACTCCTTGAAAGCTCACCCTTGTGCAATCCATCTTTGTCTGTCACTGGACTGGCTTAGCCCTTCACATCCTCCATACTCAACAACAAGGCCTTTGACCTGAGTTGACTGAGGTCTCAGACCTTTGATTCTCACCTCCACTTGCATCTTCGCCTCTAGGCACCCCTTCGTACTTCGCTCCTACCCTCGCCTTTGTCCTCCTCCGCTAGAGCTTCCATCTTTTGGGTCCACGGTCACCCATCCCTAGGTCGAACCATAACAAAAGCTAAGCTCTTCTCACTGTGGTTACTATCATCATAAACTGCCCACCATTTCCTACCCATCTGATGACTACGGGTAGCATACCACCTACTTTGATTCTCCATATGACACAGAAGAGCATCCTCCCTCTGAAGAGGAGTTGGAACAATCTACTGATCTCAATGTCCCCATCCTAGATGAAGAAGAGGAACACTCCAGCCTCCTCCAAAGCCACCAGCTCTCTGCTCAACTCTCCCTCCCTCAAGAACCCACTCCACCATCTCCCACCCCAATCACCACCCAATTGGTCTTCCCCCTTCCCACCCCTGCATCTTCCTTGCATCACCCACCACCCATCACTTGTCCATCCATCCCTGCCCCATTCCCCACCATGTCTTCGTCCAAACCTGTTGAACTTCACATCGGAGCCCCTGGAGCTTTCGATGGAGATTACAAGAAGTCTGAAGCTTGGCTGGACACTGTCCAGTTCTACCTCCTCATCAATGCCGATGTTTACAACTCAGAAGATAAGAAAGTTGCATTCACCCTCTTCTACATGACTGAAGGAACTGCCAAGACCTGGGTGGAAGCCTTCCAGAAACAAGCCATCACCCCCACCATTGTAACCTTCGGAACTTTCACAGACTTTGACAAGAAATTCCATGAAGCCTTCTAACACCAGGACACTGTCGGAAATGCCATCGCTTGGCTCTCTACCACCCGGATGACACTGAAGTGAGACAAAACCTTCGAACCTCCCCTTGTCACTTATATCACCGAATTCCAAGGACAAGTCCAACAAGCCGGCATTAGTGACAACAACATTCTTGTTACGTTCAAACCTGGGTAGGCCCGAGACGTAGACCTGGTGGCATCTTTTGATCAAGGAAGTCCTGACAGGGGTGCCAGACAGCAGCAGAAGATGATCAAGTGGTGGACATTGGGCGAGGTGCGAAGTACAGGTGCTACAATGCTAGGGGAAGTCCAGGGGTACAAGGTACAAGGGAGGTACCAGGTAAGATCAAGGTAAAGAACAAGTGTATGAAAAGGTCTGGTATATAAATGTATGAATGAAGAGGAGCCCAAATGTGGGCCAAGGGTGAGGGCAAAGGGCAGGGACATCAAAAGGACGCACAAGCTAAAGTGCCAGGTGTGAAATAAGCAAGGGTAAGGGCTGTGTAAGCGGGGCAAAGGGGAATACTACAGCATGATGTTGGTAGACACATGACTAGGGCAAGGGTGTGCACAGATGGCACCAACAGTAAGGTAAATGAAAATGAACAAAGTGAATAAGAAGAATATCAAAGTGTACAAGGGAGCCAGGGGAAGATCCTGGGCAGATATGAGGACAAAGGATGGTGATGGGGAAGATCCCCAGATGTAACCAGTGAAGGTCCAAGGTGATGGGGAAGTAGGGCGTTCCTGGATAGGCACAGGAACAGGTCTATGATGGAGGGTAGGACAGAGGAGGTAACTCAGAGTGGGGATGAGGGTGGAAAACAAAGGGTCCGAGTGATGTCTAGTTGTTAGACCAAGCAAGGGGGTCATGTTAGGGACAATGACAGCCTCCCTAGGCGAGGAGGGACAAGGACGAGGGGCGAGGTACAAGTGTACGGACAGTTCTCACAGGTGTGAGACAGGGGCTAAGCTGAAAAAGGGATAGGAACTAGGCGAGTTGTAACAGTCCTCATCGGATACTTCACCACAGGAATCCCCACTTCTATAATGAGGTGCATCATGGCTCTTGACACTGTCCCCACTACCATCACCAATTGGTACTCAAAGGCTGTCCACTTCCAAACTCAATGGGAGCGGGCCAATGAGATCACCAAAAGGAATCAGCAACCCTCCCACCAAACCTACCAGTCCTTCTCTGCCCCCGCCCAGAAGAAAGATCCTAACGCAATGGACACCTCAGCTGTCAAAGTCGAAAAGATGACCCTGGCCATCAAGAAGCAGTGTGTGGAGAAGAAGCTTTGCTTCCGCTGCTGCAAGCCGGGCCATATATCCTTTTACTGCCCCCACTTTACCTCTCCCCACAAGCAAGTGAATGCTGTGGCCAAAGAAACCAATGATAAGGGGAAAAGGAAGGAGAAGAATAATGTCCCCAATTTGATTGACTGTAAGGATGACCATGAAGACATCCCAGCCGTATGTCAGGTTCATTACACCTCTTTGGGTTTTTAAATGGGGAAGCAGTCTTGACGCCTCCTTCCCCTATCTCCTCTTATGCATCTGTACTAGTATGAGACATTTCCAAGAAAATGCAGATCTCTGTTCAAGTTATCATACCATTGCACACCCTAAAAGCTGTCAAAATCCGAGCCCTCATTGACAGCAGTGCAGACATCTCCTGCATCAACTGGGACTTTGTCCACAAAAATCACCTTCCCATCTGACACCTCAAAAAACCTATCCTAGTCCGAAATGTTGACGCCTCCTATAACAAGAATGGAGTGATTAAGTTCACTGCTGACCTCTTTGTCAATATTGAAGGAATCACTCAGCGAGTAACCTTCCATGTCATGAACTGCAGACACAAGAACCTTATCCTCAGTCTTCCCTGGCTCCGCTCTGCCAATCCGACCATCGACTGGGCCACTCCCACCATCCGACTTGATGAGTTCATCGACCAATCCAAAGAACTTTTCCTCACCCAAGTAACGGACACCCATCGCCATGACTCCAAGTTCCACCACCCAGAACCTCCTTGCCTGCGCAGACATGTTCACACCTCCCCCTCCGAAGACACACACCTCTACTCCTACCTTGACCACTTATCTGAGAATGACTGGATTAGGGCCACCTATACAGAGTACACTATTAACCGCATCCTCAAATGTGGTTCTCACTTCATCTCTCGAGACTCTCTCCTGGTTTAGAAGTTGACCACTGCCACCAACCTGGCCATAGCAGCAGAAGCTGCGAAGAAATCCATCGTCCTTACCCTGGAATACGCCCAGTTTGCATCCATCTTTGTGTTACAGTTCAACCTGATAGGGGTTGACTATAGACCTGAGAGGGGCTAAGGTCTGTTGGTCGCAGCAATGGGGGTTGAGGAAGTTGGAGGACGCAGGGGGTAGTGGAGGTTTAAAGCCTATGGCTATGTCAACTCAAGTCAAGGGCTGTATTGTTGAGATTCAAAAAAGTTCCAAGGTATGCCACTCGTCCGGCCAGTCCAGTGACTGGCAAGAGGTTGCGCACAAGGTTGAGACTTTAGCGGGTAGATTCAGGTAAGCTAAGCTACCATACTAAGGTACCGACATGGCATTTAAGTACCCTGCCTAAGGGGACACGGACCAAGAGGAAAAAGGAAGTTGACAAGGGAGAAACTAATGTCCTGGGGAAGGGGGAGCTATCTATGGAGTGTGTGACCCTCCCTGTCATGGGGTACAGGGTAATCTGTGCAGGAGGATGTATCATAGGGTCCAGGGCATGGGTAAATGGGGTGGTAGCGCTCCGAGCGGGGCAGGAACAACTCGGGTGAGTAGATAAGATTAAAATGTAACAGAAAATGCGGACTGTGGGAAAACCGAATGGGTTGTGGGAAAACCGAACATGTTCGGTGCACTGAACGAGGAGAGAGCTCCAAGATGTGACAGCTCACCATGAATGGGAAGAACGAAAGTGAGGCTTGTCAGAACGAAGGAAAATGAGAAGAATGGGGTCGACCCGAGTTGGCAGTTGTCTGGGGTTCACTGTGGGGAGGAACCGAACAGGGGTGTTCGGTGTAGGGATAGGGGTGTTCAGTGTAAAGACAGGGGTGTTTGGTGGTGTTTGGGGTGCGGAAAAAGGTTGATTTGGGTCCGTCATAGCAAAACAAAGGTGAGGGGTCAAAATACAAAGGGTGGGGTGTGGAGTGAGTCGTAACACTTTGATGAAGAAGCAACTATCCTGCCCCTACGATCACAAGATCAACCTTGACGAGTCCTTTGTTCCAAAGATTGCCAAAGCCTACCCTCTTGCCCTGGAAGAGCGGCTCACAACAGAAGCCTTCTTTGATGAAAATTTTAAAACCAGAAAGATCTGCCCCTCAAACTCCCCCCAAGCTTCTCCCTTCTTTTTCGTAAAAAAGAAGGATGGCTTCCTTCGCCCGTGCCAAGACTACCAATACCTAAATGAACACACAGTCCAAGATGCCTACCCCCTCCCATTAATATCTGACCTTGTCGACAAACTCTGCGGCTCTATCTGTATACTAAGTTTGACATCAGATGGGGATACAACAATGTCTGAATCAAGGATGGACACCAGTGGAAAGGCACCTTCATTACCCACAAAGGCCTCTTTGAACCAATGGTTATGTTCTTTGGAATGACCAACTCCCCTGCCACCTTTCAAAGGTTCATGAATGACTTCTTCTCCAACATGATAGTGGAAGGATGGCTCATCATTTATATGGATGACCTCCTCATCTTCTCCTCCAACGTTGTAAGAATGATAATAAGGGGTGGGTGCGAGTTGGTGGACTCGTCCCCAGGGGATTCCCAGTGGGCTGTAAGGTGAGAAGGGTTAGCTATGACGTACCACAGTGCATCACTGACTAATATTACTAAATAAGGAAATAGCGCGCGATACAATGAAGATAATGATGAAAATGATGAAATCTGGTCAAGGACGAGGACCGGATACTAGGAAACTAGCCAAGGACGAGGGCTAGTACTGAGGGATGGCCAAGAATGAGGGCCGGAAATAAAGTGAATGGCCAAGGATGAGGGCCAGATATGAAGCGAATGAGGTGATCAGTCAGATGGGTGCCAAAAGATGATATTCTGAGTCAGAATACAAGGGTTTTATAGTCCAGGGAATACCCTGTGTTACGTTCCAACCGGGTAGCTGGAGACGTAGGCCTGGTAGTGTCTTCTGGTCGAGGAAGTCCCGACGGGGG